>UESW01002586.1:0-34928 GCA_900491605.1 Calamus simplicifolius
CCGGGCGGCCTCCTGCTTTGGGCTATACACCCCGAGCTCTCAAAGCTATTTTCATATCAGAAGCACTTAACGCTACAAACTGTCGTGTCCGAACAAAGCTCAAGAATTATCAAACATCATAGCGCTTTAAATGACTTGGATAAGACAAATGCCATAACGTCACCATTCATCGAAAAGCTCAAATAAAGGAGATACTGAGCACATGTTTTAGAGCCAGATAACTTTCCACTAACTCTGACATTCCCTTGGGAAAACCGAAACCCATCATGACGATTCTTAGCTTCCAGAGCAAGTTCCTTAATGCCTCTGGTGTTAATTAACAGTAAACGATCACGTGGCATGCTCTCGCAGTGGCTGATCATTAATCTTATACACTAATCTTATACATTAGTCTTATACGTTAATCTTATTTGAAAAAGAAGGAAATATGACTCGACGCTGACGGCATGATGACGAAGGCAAGAGAGCATTATTTTTTCCAAAATTCAAGGAGTATAAAAGAGGGGGAATCCAGGGAGAAGGGGGATTTTTTCCTTCGGCCAGAGATCTTGAACAAAAAAATTTTTCTATCTTTCTGGTGATCCAGCATCAACAGATTGGCGCGCCAGGAAGGGGACGAACCTTCGACTCCTTCAAACAGCTCTGATCTTTCCAACATGAAGACTAGATCTCCGAGGAAGACTTTTCCCATGGGTCTGGGGGGCATCTCTCATCTTCTGATCGAATTGAGAAAACTCCTGACCCAACCGAGCTGGCCCGCCAAGCCCTCCAGCCCCTTCCTCACCACTGCCAGTATCAGCTACTCCCCAGGATCAGTTGGCCACCCTCACACAGCAAGTTCAAACCCTCATTGGGATGGTTCAGCAACTGCAGGAGCAACATTCCAGAGGGGCCGACGGCGTTCGAAAACCTCACACTCCAGATCGGCTACCCCTGTTAGCCGGCAGTCTACCCCCTCCTACGAGGCCTCTCCACCCCTACGCCTCGGCGGGGCTTCATTCTCAAGGCTCCCGGCGTGGATCGCGCTCCCTTACCCGTTCCTCGGGTAGTCCACCTGCCAGGCGGCGACGGGGTAAGGAGCCGCATGTGGAGCACCGCCAGTGGTGTCGTCGGTCTTTGTCTTGTTCCCCTGAGCCAACGGAGAAAGATGGCTGATCAGATGGAGAGGCGCCTCGATGAACAAGACCGAAGATTGGAAGAGCTTAGCCAAAGAATCAATAATCAGCCGGGGTCGGATTATGACACCTGCCCTCCTCTTACTCGATGAATTATGGAGGAACCCATTCCTAGGAGGTTCCGCTTCCCTTAACTTGACCCTTATGATGGCACCACCGACCCTCTGGATCATCTGAAAGTTACAAGGCTATTATGCAAGTTCAAGGGGCAACTGATGCCCTCTTGTGTGTTGCTTTCCCAGCCACACTCCGAAAGGCCGCCCGTGCTTGGTATTCTCGTCTACCCGCACGCAGTATTGACTCCTTTCGACAACTGAAAGATCTTTATTGGCTCATTTTGACGCTTGTTCTCTATGCAGCAACAAGATGGGGAATCTCTGAAAAACTTTATAACCCGATTCAAGGTGGCGGCCCTGGAAGTCTATCACCTCGACGATGCTGTGGCTACTCTGGCCTTGAAGCGGGGCTCCGTCCCTCCCGTTTCACTTACTTTTTGGACAAAAGGCCTCCCTGCTCTTATGCTGATCTCTTGAGTCATGCGTAGAAGTACATCCGCGCCAACGAGGCTGATTCGTCAAAAAGGGGAGCCGAAGGAAGGACTGGGAAGAGGCCAGCCCGCTCGGAGTCGACGGCCCCCTCCCAAGAAGTCTGAACCCTCGCGCCGACCGGCTGACCGCCGCAAGAGCCTGGCCCCAGAGAAGATCATCTTACACCCCTCCTTGCACCCCGGGCTCATATCCTCATGGAGATTGAAAATGAGCCTTATCTGCGGCGTCCACCTCCCTTGAAGAAAGGCGCTGCACGTGATAGAAGCCGCTATTGCCGTTTCCATAGAGATTACGGCCACGACACTGAGGAATGCCGCAATCTGAAACAGGCCATTGAAGAGCTTATACAAAGGGGATATCTAGGGCAGTACATCCAGAAGAAGGAGACTCCACCTGTACCAGCTTTGATGGGCCCTCCTCCGCCTTAGGCCAACATTGATAATGCCCCTATGGAGCGAATGGTGGGAATGATTGCCCGTGGAGGAGCATCATCTTATAAGAAGCCAAGAGGAGAGGGAGAGTTAAAAAATGTAATCCCTTCTAGGGAGATATAGCTGGGGATGGTATTGTAAAAGATGATAGCGTCGTTCTCTCTATGACGGTCGCTAAGCATCCTGTAAGAAGGATTTTAATCGATAGCGGGAGCTCCGCCAATGTACTTATGATGCATTTCTTCGAATGGGTTTATCTCCTAACTCTCTTCGACCTGTAGCTGCTCCTCTAGTTGGCTTCACGGGAGATTCCATACGGGTGGAGGGCAAGATTACCCTACCTGCTACGGCAGGGTCGCCGCCGCGCCAGAGCACGGTGATGCTGGACTTCTTGGTGGCCCGGGTACCCCTGACATATAATGCCATTCTTGGCCGTCCTGGATTGAATATGCTAGATGCGGTTATATCCACTAAACGTCTGCTGTGCAATTCCCTACTAACCGAGGAATTGGCGAAATGCATGGGGAGGTGGACTCAGTCAGACCTTGTTATATTAGCTCCCAGTCCTCAGGCAATTGCTATTCCCCCGGCCGCCGAATCATTCGATCCCAAGGAGACCGAGCGAAGGGGGAACCGGCAGAACGTTTCGTATCTTGCCCCCTAGAGGACGACCCAGGCAAGATCGTGCAAATCGGCGAACTCCCTCCCCTGAAGCCCGAGTCAGCTCCTAGCCTTCTTGCGGGTGAATACCGATATCTTTGCTTGGAAGGTGACAGATATGGTTGGGATCCCCCCAGAGGTTATCACTCACCAGCTTAATATCAACCCAGAATGCCGACCGGTCCGCCAGAAAAAAAAAAAAGGAGTTTCGCTCTCGAGCGCAGAGAACTATAGATGAAGAAGTGGATAAATTGCTTATGGCCGGCCATATTCGAGAGGCGCAATACCCTGACTGGCTAGCCAATGTGGTCATGGTCCGAAAAAAACCAGTGGGGGATGGAGAATCTGCATTAACTACACTGATCTTAACAAAGCCTGTCCTAAGGACAGTTTTCCGTTGCCACGGATCGACCAGTTAGTGGATTCTACTTTCGGCTACGAACTTCTTAGTTTCATGGACGCCTTCTCGGGGTATAATCAAATAAAAATGAACCCCTCGGATGAAGAACATACCTCTTTTGTTACTGAGAAGGGCATTTATTGTTACAAAGTAATGCCCTTTGGGTTAAAGAACGCAGGAGCCACTTATCAAAGGCTGATGAATAAAGTTTTCAAAGATCAGCTCGGCCGCAATATGGAAGTGTATGTAGACGATATGCTGACGAAGAGCACTTGTGCTGCCAACCATATCGCTGATCTGAAGGAGACTTTCCATAACCTCCGACTTCATAGAATCAAGTTTAACCCGCGCAAATGCGCGTTTGGAGTTACTGCAGGACATTCTTGGGTTTTCTGGTAACCCGGTGAGGAATTAGGCAAACACGGAGAAGATTCAGGCCATCCTTGATATGAGGCCACCAGCCTGTAAGAGAGAGGTACAGCAACTTACCGGAAGGATAGCAGCGCTGAGCCGATTTTTGTCGAGATCAGCGAAAAGGTGTCTACCTTTCTTCAAAGTCTTACGCAGAGCGGACGGTTTTGAATGGACGAAAGATTGTCAGCGGGCTTTTGATGAGCTTAAGGAGTTCTTATCCACGCCACCCCTGTTATCTAAACCGGAGGAAGGAGAAAAGCTCTTCCTTTATGCAACTTCCTCAGAAGCCGTCAGCTCCGTTTTGGTGCGTATCGATGACCATGCCATTCAAAACTGTGTATTATACTAGCAAAGTTCTTCATGGCGCGGAAGAAAAGTATTCCAAAACGGAAAAGGTTATTTTCGCTTTGGTTATCGCCACCCGACAGCTCAGACCATATTTTCAGGCCCATCCTATAATTGTACTCACTGACCAGCCTCTCAGAACCATTTTGTCCCGTCCTGACACTTCCGGCCGATTGGCTAAGTGGGCCATCAAGCTAGGGAGTTTGACTTATCCTTTCAGCCCCGGCCGCTCTGAAATCCCAAGTCTTAGCCGACTTCCTGGTGGAGTGTACTTGGTCTGAGAAGCATCAAGAAGATTCCCCTCAAGTTCCTTCAGATGCCGAGGAGAACGATAAGGCATGGATCCTCCACGTTGATGGGGCCTCTAACTCCCAGGGGAGCGGAGCCGGTCTTATTCTTGCCAGTCCGGAGGGCGTGGTGTTGGAGTATGCTCTCCGCTTCCTCTTTGAAGCTACTAACAATCAAGCTGAATATGAAGCCTTGTTGGTCGGGATTAAACTGGCGCATGGACTGGGGATCAAGCGTCTCCGAGCTTTTACCGACTTGCAGCTTATTTCTGCCCAAGTAGCTGAAGAGTACGAGGCCAAGATCCTATCATGTCCCGGTACCTAAGCAAGGTGAATCTGTTAATCCCCTTGCTAGATTGCTTCACTATCAGTTACATCCCTAGAGGGGAGAATGCCAGAGCTGATATGTTGGTCCGACTTGCTACATCAGCGGATAGCGCCATGGGCAAAACTTATATTGAGTACCTGGAGACACCTAGTATTAAAGCCATGGAAGAAGTTCTGCCAGTTACACAGAAGAAACATGATGGACGCCTATGTCCAATACTTGAAAGATGGCGTCCTCCCTGGCCGACCACGGGAAACCAAGCTGCTTAAATGGAGAGCCTCTAAGTTCATATTGCTGGACAGCCAACTCTACAAGAAATCCTTTTCCCAGCCTTTTCTCAAATGCATCGGCCCAGCAGACGCGAATTACATTCTTATGAAAATTCATGAAGGTATATGGAAATCATTCGGGGGGCAGATCTTTGGCACGCAAAGCTCTCCGGCAAAGATATTATTGGCTAACCATGCAGGAAGATGCTACTGAACTAGTGAAGAGATGTGACCAATGTCAATGGTACGCTTGTATTCAGCGACAGCCGACTTCCCTATTGAGTCCTCTCTTCGCCCCATGGCCCTTCGCCTAATGGGGCATGGACATCCTCGGCCCTTTCCCACCGGCGTCAGGACAACGAAATTCCTGCTTGTTGCTATTGATTATTTCACTAAGTGGGTCAAGGTCCAGGTGCTCGCCCGGATCACTGAAGCCAAAGTCAAGGCTTTTCTCTGGAAATCCATTGTCTGTCGATTCGGCATACCCATACTCTTGTCACCGACAACGGCGACAATTCGACAACGCTGCCTTTAGAGCTTTCTGTGCCAATTTTGGCATCACTCATCGATTCGCCTCTGTCGGCCATCCGCAGTCTAATGGAGAGGCCGAGGTCACGAATCGTATGATATTATGAGGACTAAGAGCCAGGCTAGACGCATCTAAGGGAAGATGGATGGAAGAACTCCCAAGCGTGCTCTGGGCATACCACACAACTCCTAGGACGCCAACAGGAGAGACGCCTTTCAACCTGGTTTTCGGCTCCGAGGCTGTTATTCCGGTCGAGATTGGCCTGCCAAGTATTCGAGTGGAGTCGTATGACGAAGCCGACAATCTCCCTAATTTAAGAGCCAGTCTCGACCTCATTAATAAAGGGACCGAGCTCAAGTTAAAATGGCGGCCTACCAACAGCGGATAGCGAGATATTATAATACTCGTGTCCGCCCGAAAAGCTTCCGCCAGGGAGACTTGGTCCTTAGAAGAGCCGAAATATCCAAACCGGCGGAAGGGGGCAAATTGTCCCCGAATTGGGAAGGGCCCTATCGAGTCGCAGAAGTCCTTCATCGTGGAGCATACCGACTTGAAGATTTGAGTGGACAACCAATCCCTCAAACATGGAACGCAGACAATCTCCGGCAATACCATCAATAATGTAATGGATGTATTTACCCAAGAAGTCAATAAATGTACACATTCAAAGATTTCCTATGAACAGTTCTTGAAAAAGAACTCGATGGCCCCACGGTCCTAAGGACACCCCCGGGTTGGTATCGCTTACCCCTGAGGAGTTCAAGTCCAAGGCCTAGGCGGCCTCGAGTCGAACTCTCGGGCTGGTATCCGACTGCCCCCGAGATAGTTCTTGAAAAAGAACTCGATGGCCCCACGGTCCTAAGGACACCCCCGGGTTGGTATCGCTTACCCCTGAGGAGGTTCAAGTCCAAGGCCTAGGCGGCCTCGAGTCGAACTCTCGGGCTGGTATCCGACTGCCCCCGAGATAGTTCTTGAAAAAGAACTCGACGGCCCCACGGTCCTAAGGACACCCCCGGTTGGTATTGCTTACCCCTGAGGAGGTTCAAGTCCAAGGCCTAGGCGGCCTCGAGTCGAACTCTCGGGCTGGTATCCGACTGCCCCGAGATAGTTCTTAAAAAAGAACTCGACGGCCCCACGGTCCTAAGGACACCCCCGGATTGGTATCGCTTACCCCTGAGGAGGTTCAAGTCCAAGGCCTAGGCGGCCTCGAGTCAAACTCTCGAGCTGGTATCCAACTGCCCCCGAGATAGTTCTTGAAAAAGAACTCGACGGCCCCACGGTCCTAAGGACACCCCCGGGTTAGTATCACTTACCCCTGAGGAGGTTCAAGTCCAAGGCCTAGGCGGCCTTGAGTCGAACTCTCGGGCTGGTATCCGACTGCCCCGAGATAGTTCTTGAAAAAGAACTCGACGGCCCCACGATCCTAAGGACAAACTTAACGTCGGTCTGTGGTTTAAGCCTTGAAAGGTCGAAAGGGGAGATGAGTCCCTTTACTTCCTCTATATAATGGTTAAAAATCAGAGGACGATCGATTGTAATAACGAACAAACAAAAACGAAGAACTGATACTCATTCATTTAAAAGTTGAGCTGCTACAAAACTCTATAGAGTATCATCTACAGGCTAACATTGGCCGACTTACAAAAAGAGTCCGTTAGGGACAGGGTCAAGACAAAAAAAAAAAAGAAGAGATCAAGTCCAATATAGCCACGTTCCTATTGATTCCTGGGACACCCACCCATTGTGGTCGGCTCGGTACTTGGCTCTTCAATTACGATCGCTTTGATGGCAGGGTCCCCAGCTATCACCGCTTTGTCGACGGTATCTTCAACCTCAGCATCGGAGGTTTCTTCGCCGTCTGCAGGTTGAAACGTTCGAGGTCTTCTAGTTTGAAATGCCGAGACAATCTTCTTTTGCACCTCTCAAAACCTTGGACGAAGGCATCCATAACAGCCTCGCGAAACTCCGAGGCAAAGTCAGGGGAATTCTTATATTCTTTAATGACCTCCCGAGCCCGAGCTTCGAGCCCGAGCTTCGGCCGCGGCTACCCTTTCTTGAGCCTTTGTCTCCGTTATGGCCATCTTGTCCAGGGCTTCATTCGTTTCCTTCTCAGCCAGGGCCAGCTTCTCTGCAGCATCGAGGGCGCAGCCTCTGCATTGTCAGCCCGGTTCTCGGTGTACTCTAACTTGAGAATGACCTCCTTCAATTTTTCCTCCGTCGGCAGCAGCTTTACCCTGGTTTCAGACAGTTTTGCGTCCAGGGTTTGCAGCTCCTCTCGGCCCTCTCCCGCCACGCGCGGTTGTCTTCCCGAACGGCCTGAAGGTCAAGTGACGCCTTCGATTCCCGGCCTTTGCTTCCGATAGTTCTTTCTTCAAGCCCTCGTTATTAGACTTGGCGTTGACCAGATCCTCACGAAGCACAAAAAGGCCTTTGGACATCTATATTAAATAGTCGATGAATGCAGGAATTTGTAATTAAAAAAAAAGGAAAGAGAAAAGAGAGGAAGACCGTGATTCTACCTAGAGCGCAGCTGTAAACATCGTATCAAAGGACTCCTCCAGTGACAAGCCCCTCATCTTGGCTTGAAACCTAAGCAAGATCGAAAGTTTAAGAACCGTTTCTGATAAACAGCTCTTGTATGCAGCGCCTTGGCTGGGCATCCCTGAGGATTAAGGCGGATCCTTCGAGATGTCCGGGGGAGCAGAGATATCTGCTCCTTTTGGCGACTGCGGGCCTGGCGAGTAGGTCTCGGCCAACCCTTTACTCCCAGATGGCCCCCCAGTATCCCTGGCGGGGAGGAGCTGGCCCCCGATGGGCTCTCCCCAGGGAGACCCCCAATAGGTATCCGGCCGGGGGGGGGGGGGGGGGGGGGCTCTTCTCTCCCTCGTCCTCCTTTACTAATATCGCCTCGGGGAGGATCGCCGGAGGCTGGGTCGAATGACCCAGCTCCCTTTGACAAGGCCTCTTAGGCCCGGCTCTTGTCGCACCACGGGCGCTTTCTTTTCTTTTCTGGAGGCTCGATATTATCGCATCCTGGGAGAACTTCATTGCTGCAAAATCGAGAATCCAAGGTTAATTAAAAAGTGCCCTATAAATGCCAAATGTAAGTGGAATATATGCACTAAAGTGCGTTTCATACGCGTATTCAAATACCAAATACCCAAAAAAAAAAAGAGAAAGAAAGAAAGAAGAGAAAATGGTAATAACAATAATGAAACTCTTTGAAGCTCACCGGGCGCTGTAGACACCGGCATGGATGCGATCCCCCGAAGGTTATCCTCCAATAACAGTTCCTTACTAGGGGGCACGACGGTAGACACCAGAATGTTAAATAGTTCCTGATCTCTCTCTTCAATGATTGAGTTCTGATTAGAACTAGTATCAGGAACACCCCAGTTCACGTCCACCCCCTCTAGATGTGCATAAAAAAACCGTGACTTCCATCATTTGATTTTGGAATGGAGATTAAGCCCGAGGACTCTCCTAGGCCTAGACGCAAAACTCTACCACCCATCCCTTATGGGATTCCGGATCCTATACAAAGCCCTAAATAGGGAGAGCCGGACGAAAGCCCCATGGAAATGACAAAGCACCAAAAACGAAAAGATGATGCGGATGGAGTTAGGGGTAAGTTGCGCAGAATAAGATGGTATCTATTCAACAAATTTACAAAAAAAAAAAAAAGGATGCGGAGGCAGTCGTAGGCCACACTTAAAAAATTCTTCGTACAGCGCAACCTTTCCCGGTTGCATAAGAGTAACCCTATCTTCGGGGAGGAGAACGGAAAGTCGAATGTTATTTGGGATCCCAAACCGGACCCTAAGATTCCTAAAATCTTGAGAGGACATGATTGAGGCAATCTCCGTCGGACCGGCCGATTTAGGGGTAGCTACCGAAAATCCTACCTCCTGACTAGTGGATGAAAAAGAAACCCTAAGGGATTAGGATAGTGCCCTCCTAGACACTAGTCGTGGAGCTGGTTGATCCCCGCGAATGGTCATGCCTCCGAGAGCTTGGCGACGCACCTGGATAATCTCCTCACGAGAGGGCTCGATCAGTGGGCTTTTGCCTTTCCCATCTTGATGGGGATCCATGAAGAAGAAAAAAGAGAGAGAAAAGTCGACTAACCTGAACTTGGAAGAATGAAGACACAAAAGAGGCGATAAGAATAAAAGGCAAAGAGATAGAGAGGACGAGCCCTTTTTAATATATTTTGAATATAACCCCTCGAGCGCCATAAAACCACGCGGCGATCCCTGAGTGGGACCGGGCAGACGAAAAGGTGTTATCCCCTTAGGGATATGCGCCCTCCTTTTCTTTTTTCGAAACGTCATCTATCGTATATACAAATTTAAATTTAATTTTCCACCCCTCCCCCTTTTGCACATGCGACGCGCTTGAGCACAAGGAACAGGGACGAGGGGGCATATGATGTGGTTGATAAATAAAGGGTAGGTCGAGATACGGTCGGTCAGCGAAGAATAGCTTGGAATCATCGGCACAGGACCCCCAACTCTGGGCGGCCCCCAGGTCCTAGGCGGCCTCCGGTCCTAGGCGGCCCCCAGGCTTTGGGCGGCCTCCCGATCCTGGGCAGCCCCCAAGCTCTAGGCAGCCTCCCAGTCCTGGGCGGCCCTCGAGTCCCAAACGGCCCTCAAGCTCTAGGCAGCCTCCCAGTCCTGGGCGGCCCTCGAGTCCCGGGCGGCCTCCTAGTCCAGGATGGCCCCCGAGTCCCGGACGGCCTCCTGGTCCTGGATGGCCTCTAGGCTATGGGCGACCTTCCGATCCTATGCGGCCCCTCGGTCCTGGACGGCCTCTCGGTCCTGGACGGCCTTCCGATCCGGGGCGGCCCCCAAACTTTGGACGGCCTCCTGATCCGAGGCGGTCCCCAAGCTCTGAACGGCTTTCTGTCCTGAGCGACCCCCGAGTCCCGAACGGCCTCCTGCTTTGGGCTATACACCCCAAGCTCTCAAAGCTATTTTCATATCAGAAGCACTTAACGCTACAAACTATCGTATCCGGAACAAAGCTCAAGAATTATCAAACATCATAGCGCTTTAAATGATTTGGATAAGACAAATGCCAGAACGTTACTATTCATCGAAAAACTCAAATAAAGAAGATACTGAGCACATGTTTTAGAGCCAGATAACTTTCCACTGACTCTAACATTCCCTTGAAAAAACCGAAACCCATCATGATGATTCTTAGCTTCCAAAGCAAGTTTCTTAATGCCTCTGGTGTTAATTAACAGTAAACGATCACGTGGCACACTCTCGCAGTGGCTGATTATTAATCTTATATATTATTCTTATACATTAATCTTATTCGAAAAAGAAGAAATATGACTCGACGCTGACAACGAAGGCAAAAGAGCGATATTTTTTTTCAAAAATTCAAGAAGTATAAAAGAGGAAGAATTCAAAGAAAAGGGGGGATTTTTTTCTTCCTTCAGCCAGAGATCTTGAACAAAAAAAAAATTTCTATCTTTCTGGTGATCCAACATCAACGCTATAATCTGCCAAAAGATCCGCTTATACCCTACCCATTCATGAATATAACAGTCTGGGTGAACTGTGATTAATATCGATCTTTCTGTTCTTAAATAATGACATCAGTGACAGCAGTGCATTCTTCCACCACACTGCCAGAGAATAACTTTCCAAATAAAAAATTTGCATCTTCACGACAAAATTAAAACATAAGACAGCCAAGAATCATCAATAAACCAGAAAGCAAATCAAAACAAAATTTGATTTTGATGAGACAAAATCATTAAAGAAATTTTAAAGAAGTACTTAAAAAAAAGGGGGAAATTGAAAGGCACTCACTCTCAACAGAGCCGAAACGAATGCAGAACATCTCCTCCTTCAATTCCCCATCAGAAAAATCCGCCGCATGCCACACACACGACTTATCATTCCCCACGTGTTCCTGCACCTTGATCGTAGGAAGAACTAAACAGCAACCAAAAATTAAGAAAAAATTACTCCGCTATTCCGTTCCATAATACAATCCAAAATCAAATCCAATGGTAAACAAAAGCCATTAAGGATAATCGAGAGGGCCTAACCTAGATGGTTGGCGCAGATCTTGAGTGTCTTAGCCTGCCGCATGACCAGCCGGACCTTGCCGGTCTCCTTGTGCTTGAGGAGCTTCACGCTCCCAGTCCCCCGCTCCTTCCACTGGTTTCCCTCCTTGTCAAACCGGTAGAGCTTCGCCTTTCTAACAACATCAAAACAATGAGAGAATCAAGAAAAGATCAACCGGCACCTAAAAACCTAGGATCTTGAACAAGAACACTAGGCCAGGCCGGAGATCGGGCAACTTACAGGTCGAGAAGGGCCTCCTCCTCCTCCTCGCCGGTGGTGACGGCTACCTCCTCGAGGCGGACGATGGGGGCGATCTGGGCTCCGGTGTCCTCGTCCTCGCCGCCGGCAGCCTCGCCGGCCTCCCCTTCGTGCCGGCGCTCGGGATCGGCACTCGACATAGCGGAGCGCACAAAGCGATCAGAGAGAGAGAGAGGAATGTGGGGTCGATCGAAAGGGTGAAAACGGGAAGGTGGGATTTATAGAAGTCCGGAGAAGGGAAACGGTGCTAGGGTTTAACCTTTTATGTAAAATATAATATAATATCGTAAGAGAGGCGGTGGAGCGGTGGAAGCGGAAGGACGGCACTCGCTTCCAACGTAAGCATAACAAATCTATGCGATCACAGCTTTACGTTTAGATAGCGTTTGGTAGCTCAAAACTTAAAAAGTTATTTCCGTACAAAGAGAGCATTTATTTATAATGTTTGGAACAGAGGATAAAAGGGATAATCGATTATTAATCATGACATATCTTTTGATAGAAAATATAAAAATAATTGGTTATTCATTCAAACAAAAGTAAAAAAAAGTTATCCTATAGATTTACCTCTTTGCATTTGATATAATCAATGGAATAGCCGAGGGATATCGATAGGGATAGCCAGGGAACAAACTCTATCCCGTACACTTATCCATGGATAATATTTTTTCTATCAAACACTAAGATAGTGTTTGATAGGAAAAATATTATCCATGGATAAGTGTACGGGATAGAGTTTATCTACTGGCTATCCTTAGGGATATCCCTTGGCTATCCATCATATCAAATACAAAAAGGTAAATCCATAGGATAACCTTTTTTTACTCTTATTTGGAGGGATAACCAACTATTCCTATATTCTCAAGGGAATAAATTGAGGGGATATCCCATGGTTAACCATGGATTATCCCTTTGGTTAACTTTATTCTCTGCTATCCCTTATAGTTATGGCTTTTGGGAATAAGAGGGGATATCCAAAGGATTTGGATATCCCCTCTTATCCCCTATTTCAAACACTACCTAAAGGATAGATAAGAAAATAAGTATTTTTTTAAAATTACAAGTCTGCTATCAAATGATAACTTTAGTTATTTCTGATTTCCTAGAAAATAAATTTAAGGAATAACCCATGGTTAAACATGAATTATTCCTTTTTATTAAACTTTTTTAAATCTATCCCTTTTGACTATAATATTTGTTGCTGCCAAATCACTTGCGATGAGCGTCGGATGAGCTGAAATCTCTACAGGCCTTCGAGAGTGTAGAGAGATCACCGTCTTCCTTCTAGGGCCTGCAAGAAAAGTCCCGGACCGGTGGTTCGGCGGGGACCCTTCGACGCTCAAGTCAGCAATCTGAAGAACAGGATTTTTTTAATGAAAGAGTAGAGATTGAGTCCTCCTCCCCCTCGTTGTGAGTCGGGGTCTCTATATACCTGTTCGGGGGTCCCTCTTACCCTTTGTTCGCAACAGTTGAATTCTCCTGGATGGTTGGCAGTTTTCGGTCCTTTGATGTGCCGCAAAGGACGGGTAGTGGGGCCGAACGTGGGGGGTCATGCCTGCCGTTAGTGGCGCCAAGGGAAGGCACGTTCGTTGCCCACGTCGCTGAGCATGTTCATAGTAAAGTTATCCGCCACTCTCGAGGGAAGTGGGCCACGTAGCTTGAACGTGGGTGGCCGTTGCCGAAACTGACGCCAAGGCCGAAGCCGAGACGGGAATGGGCCGTGACCGATGCGAAGGTCGAGATGGGCCGTGACCGATGCGGAGGTCGGGATGGGCTGGAGCCGACGCTGAGACCGACACCAAGATGGGAATGGACCGTGATCGATGCAAAGGTCGAGATGGGCCGGAGCCGACGCCGACGCCATTGCCGAGGCCGACGCCGTGACCGACACCGAGACGGGAATGGGCCATGACCGATGCGAAGGTCGAGATAGGCCGTGACCGATGCGGAGGTCGAGATGGGCTGGAGCCGACGCCGATGCCGTTGCCGAGACCGACGCCGTGACCGACACCGAGACGGGAATGGGCCGTGACCGACGCGGAGGTCGAGATGGGCCAGAGTCGACGCCGATGCCATTGCTGAGACCGACGCCGTGGTCGAAGTCGGCCATGGCCGATGCCAAGATCGAGGTGGGCCGCGGAGGAGATAGGCCATTGCCGAGGCCGACGCCGACGCCGTTGCCGAGACCGACGCCGTGGTCGAAGTGGGCCGCGGCCGATGCCAAGATCGAGGTCGGCCGCTGCTAAGATGAGCCCAAGGCCGAGAAGAGCAGAGTGCGCCGGACCGTGTGACATTAAGTTCGTGATCCCTCCATCTCGTGGGTCATGTGGTTTGATCAGCCGCATCAGCCGAAGGGACATCAAAGGCCAAAGCAGGGTTCCGTCAATTTCCTTCACGGTTCTCTAACGGCGTTGGATCAGCCACATCAGATGCCCCCTCGCCCCTGAGATGAAGCGGGCCTACCCCAGCAAGGCGAAAGGAGCGTTACCTCCCAAGTGGCTGATCCCCACCTGACTTTGGGTCTTCAACTTTTGACATGATGTTTGGATGTGGGTCCCCGTCCACATGCCATGGAGGCAGAGAGCCGTTGAGCCTTTTTCATAGATGTTTGCCTTTGCGTCGTGTTTGATATCGACGCCGATTACAGGCTTGAGAGCTTAGGAGCGGATGCCCGTCAACTATGAGCTGGGGAGTTGGCTTCTCCCAGCCGATTGGCTGTTGGCCGCTGATACAGAGTTGAGGCCGTTGAGGCTGAAATGAAGCCGTTGAGACTGTAACGAAGCCGCTGAGGCAAAGTTGAGGCCGTCGAGAGCCTTTTGAACCCCGGAGGATGACCTGGGAGTCACTGGGATTCGACCATGCTCGGGAGCCTTTAACCCCGGAGGGTGGCCAGAGAGTTGAGAGTCGTCAGGTGCCTTTTTATTTAAAGAAATTGGTCTCCTTCTGCAGAGTTGATGACCTGCCCCCCAGGGAACCGTGATGATCGAAGGCGGGGGGGGGACCGGTGCTGAAATCCAAGGGCAGCTGGAATGGAATCCGCAGGAGGTCCTGGGCTTGGATTGCCAATGCAGAGCCAGGCTTGAGTGTCGAGGGGAGACTCGGGCTTGAGTGTGCCGATGCGGAACGGGGCTTGAATGTGCTGACACGGAGCCAGGCTTGAAGGTGCCGATGCGGAGCCGAGCTTGGAGGTGCCGATGCGGAGCCGGGCTTGAAGGTGCCGACGCGGAGCCGGGCTTGAAGGTGCCGATGCGGAGCCGAGCTTTAAGTACCGACATGGAGCTGGTCTTTAAGTGCCAACGCGAGGCCGGTCTTTATGTGCCGACGCGGGGCCGGTCTTTAAGTTGCCGGTGCGGAACCAGTTTTTTGTGCCGATGCAGAGCCGGTCTTTGGTGCTGACGCGGAGCCAGTCTTTAGTTATCGGTGCGGAACCGGTCTTTTTGTGCCGATGCAGAGCCGGTCTTAAGTTGCCGGTGCAGAACCAGTCTTTTTGTGCCGACGCGGAGCCGGTCTTTAAGTGCCGACGCGGGCCGGTCTTTAAGTTGCCGATGCGGAACCGATCTTTTTGTGCCGACGCAGAGCCGGTCTTTGGTGCCGACGCGGAGCCGGTCTTTAGTTACCGGTGCGGAACCGGTCTTTTTATGCCGATGCGGAGCCGGTCTTTAAGTGCCGACGCGGAGCTGGTCTTTGGTGCCGATGCGGAGCCAGTCTTTAATTACCGGTACGGAACCGGTCTTTTTGTGCCGATGCGGAGCCGGTCTTTGGTGCCGACGCGGAGCCGGTCTTAAGTTGCCGGTGCGGAACCGGTCTTTTTCTAAGAAATATACTCATCCCAAGAGCATGATAAAATAAGGATATTCTGAATAATACTTTATTTTAAAAAAAACTTAAGCTAATAAAATCAGCAAGCTACTGATAATACCGTCGTAAGTTGTCCGCGTTCCATGTACGGGGGAGAAGCTTCCCATCTATCCCTTCCACTTTGTACGCTCCGTGATGGAGCACTTCCATGACGTGATAAGGTCCTTCCCATTCTGGTGCCAGCTTGCCTTCTTCCGTCGACTTTTCGAGCTGCTGCTCGCCCCCATGAGATCATGCTATTATTTTTTCTGTTGGGGCATTGTCGATGCCAATCGGAGGCGCTGGAGGTGCCAACGTACCCGGGGCAGTGGGATTTCTTTGAATGAACTTGCCCAAGTGACCCTGCTGGACAAGCTCTTCAATGGCCATCTTCAAATGGTGGCAGTCTTCAATGTCATGTCCATAGTCTCGGTGATACCGGCAGTAAAGCTCTTTGTTGCGGGGGTTTACTGACTTTAGGGGACATGGGCGTTAAAAGTAAGGCTCCTCCTCAATCTCTAGTAGGATGTGGGAGATCGGAGCCATGAGAGGAGTAAACTGCTCCTTAGGAACCAGCGCCTGGGGCCAGTGGTCAAAGCGACAGGGTGGTTCGGGCTGCCTGGATCGTCCCGCAGCTGGTTCCGTGGGTGTCGGCTTCTTATTGGAACTCTTGTCGGCTTCCCTTCTGGACGAGTCAGCCTCATCGGCGCGGATGTACTTCTGTGCCCGACTTAGCAACTCGGCATAGGAGCCGGGAGGCTTTTTATCCAGAGAATATACAAATCTGGAGGGGCGGAGTCCTCGCTTCAATGCTAGGGTAGCGACAGAATCTTCCAAGTTATAGACTTCGAGCGCGGCCTCCTTAAATCGAGCTACAAAGTCCTTCAAGGTCTCACCACTCCTTTGTTGGACGGCAAACAAGCTATCGGCGACTCGAGGGATCTTCCGGCATGCATCAAAGTGAGCCAGGAAAGACCGCTCAAGTTGCCTAAACGAATTGATACTGCGGGGCGGCAGATGAGAATACCATGCACGCGCTGCTTTCCGTAGTGTGGCTGGAAAAGCAACACACATAAGAAAGTCCGTCGCCCCTTGGACCTGCATGAGGACCTTATAGCTCTCCAAGTGGTCCAGAGGGTCCATCGTACCGTCGTAGGGGTCCAGCTGGGGAAGACGGAACCGAGGCGGAACCGACTCCTCCATGATGCGGCGGGAGAGCGGAGGACGATGATCGTATATCACCTCGTGAGGATTGGCGATTTGACGACTGAGCTCTTCCAACCGCTGATGATATTCATCGAGCCGCCGCTCAGCCCGACGAGTGGCTCTCCTCTTGATGTCGTCTTTAGAAGAGTCAGAGGATGAACATGGGGAGGCATGGCGATGTGCAGAGTGCACCTGCCGTGGCTCTTTCTCATCGTGTTGCCGGTGAAGATAGTCAGAATGACGAGAGCGGGATCGTCGTTGTTTCGAGGTTTCTCGACAGCGCGGCCTCTGGGATGAGTGGTGGGAGGCTTCCGAGGGAGTTCTACCCTGATGAGGCCGGCTAGCATCATGGCCTTCCTCACGAAACGAAGGGGGTTGTGGTGGTTCAGGTACGACAGTGAAGCAGTGCTCTTGTAACCTTTGCACCACGGTTACCATATCTTGTACTTGATGGGCCAGGGCATCGAGCCGATCGACCTGACCAACCGAAGGTGGTGCAGGCAGAACATGGAGGTTATCCTCCGATTGTTCAGCCTGTGGGACACGCTCCGCAGCATGGCTGGTGGAAACTTCCTGAGCTCGCGTTGTCACCATCGTCTTCCTTGCAGAATTAATGAAGTCGCAGGAAGAGTGCGTCGCCTGCCCCCTTCCTGGCGTGCCAATCTGTTGCTGCCAAATCACTTGCGATGAGCGCCGGGTGAACTGAGATCTCTGCAGGCCTTCGAGAGTGTAGAGAGGTCACCGTCTTCCTTCTGGAGCCTGCAAGAAAAGTCCCGGACTGGTGGTTCCGGCGGGGACCCTCCGACGCTCAAGTCAGCGATCTGGAGAACAGGGATTTTTTAATGAAAGAGTAGAGATTGAGTCCTCCTCCCCCTCGTTGTGAGTCGGGGTCTCTATATACCTGTTCGGGGGTCCCTCTTATCCTTTGTTCGCAATAGTTGAATCCTCCCGGATGGTTGGCAGTTTTCGGTCCTTTGACGTGCCGCAAAGGACGGGTAGTGAGGCCGAACGTGGGGGGTCATGCCTGCCGTTAGTGGCGCCAAGGGAAGGCACGTTCGTTGCCCACATCGCCAAGCACGTTCATAGTGAAGTTATCCGCCACTCTCGAGGGAAGTGGGTCACGTAGCTTGAACGTGGGTGGCCGTTGCCGAAACCGACGCCAAGGCCGACGCCGACGCCGAAGCCGAGACGGGAATGGGCTGTGACCGACATGAAGGTCGAGATGGGCCATGACCGACGCGAAGGTCGGGATAGGCCGGAGCCGACACCGAGACGGGAATGGGCCGTGATCGATGCGAAGGTCGAGATGGGCCGGAGCCGACGCTGATGCTGTTGCCGAGGCCGACACCAAGACGGGAATGGGCCGTGACCGATGCGAAGGTCGAGATGGGTCGTGACCGATGCGGAGGTCGAGATGGGCTGGAGCCGATGCCGACGCCGTTGCTGAGACCGACGCCGTGACCGACACCGAGACGGGAATGGGCCGTGATCGATGCGAAGGTCGAGATGGGCCGGAGCCGACGCCGACGCCGTTGCCGAGACCGACGCTGTGGTCGAAGTGGGTCGTGGCCGACGCCAAGATCGAGGTGGGCCACGGAGGAGATAGGCTGTTGCCGAGGCCGACGCCGACGCCGTTGGCGAGATCGACACCGTGGTCGAAGTGGGCCATGGCCGACGTCAAGATCGAGGTGGACAGCTGCTAAGATGAGCCCAAGGCCGAGAAGAGCGGAGTGCGTCGGACCGTATGACATTGAGTTCGTGATCCCTCCATCTGGTGGGTCATGTGGTTTGATGAGCCGCATCAGCCGAAGGGACATCAGAGGCCAAAGCAGGGCTCCATCAATTTCCTTCACGGTTCTCTAATGGCGTTGGATCAGCCACATCAATATTTAAGAATAAAAAGATATTCTCTGAATATCCTCTTATATTACGCTATATTCATGAATGAGATGCCTTTGGGAGGATAACGGTGACGTCTGATACGGAGAGCGCATATAGATTTCTATGGAGACTCGAAGGAAGGCGGATGCTGTTGTTGGGCATGAAGGTGGGCCCAGTGAGACCAATAGCTGGCCCAACGGGCGGCCTATGAATTGAACAATCGCGTTATGAGCGAGGAACATATTTACACTGGGTATATGTAAAAATAAAAATAAAAACAAGTATGGCACGGCTTTGATTTCAGTTTTAAAAATAAAATTTTAAATTTTAGAATTTTAGAATTTTTTATATGCTAATTTTGTAAATTGATCCGGGCTCATCTTTGTTTTCCGGCTATTTTACATAAGATATATATTATACTGCATCTAAGTAAATTATAGTAAGCCATAACTTGTTTAAAGAAAATATATCACAGAAATTTTTAATAGAAATAACTCAATCTTATCTGGCTAATTTTTTTAAAAAAATAGAAATGAATTATTTTAATTTAAGAAGCAAGGATATTTTTGAAATATATATATAATTTAAATAAAATATTTTTTTTTTTTGGAGGATATGATCACAGAGTGAGATTCTTATCTGGCTATTTTTTCTTTACTATGTTTTTATAATAGATTTTCATATCAAAAATTTTATTGATTAAGAATGATTTATATACCTCTATTTAAATATAAATAATAAAATTATTTTATTAATAATTTTGTGGTTAATACGGGAAGAGAGGGATGATAAGGTTTAATTAACAAATAATTCATATAGAGAAAAAAAAAATGGCAACAAGAGAACAGATCTTAGCTACTTTCTTATGTTTTACTATATTATATGATAGATTATTTGTTCGAGTCTTATTAATACATGATTTTGATCCCAAGCAACTATTTGAATGAAATTAAAATTCGATTTTGATTTCATTTAAAATATAAATCACATATTAGAAGGATTTGAAATTTATGCTTCGCATCTAAAACTACAAAGTCATTTCAATCAATTATAACCCAAGGCATCCTTCTCTTATCCCTTTCTTAAACTAATTGCTATATAAATTTTATATTAATCTTCTAACAAAAAGGGATATATTTTTGTGTTTTTAGCATTATGAGCTAATTCATTTGACTTTTTTTTTTTGGGTGATTTCCATGCTAATACCATTGGCATTTTTGAAAAAGCTGACATCACCGGAGTTGTCGACAGAAAATCTTTGAAAATAGACTTATTTGGATCACACATGCTTGAAATATCTTATAGTTCATAATTTCCAAAACAATTAGTATTTCAAATGCTTATTTAAATTAACGGTACATTAACATGCCTTGGGAGTTGAATTTGATTTTTGAAAGAGAGAGAGAGAGAGAGAGAGAGAGAGAGTTTGGCAACAACCAAACAGCTGCCATTCTTTTATACACCATCGTCAAATGTGACTTTGATTGGTTGAATAATACCCTTGTGTTTGGATGCAGAATAAGGCCTGGAATAGGCCCTTATTCCGCCTTATTCCTTCAAATACAGTGAAAAAGGAGCATGGCCCCATTAGAATTTTTATTCCAATCAACCCCCTATATCCGATTTCTTATTCCATGGTATTCCATGGAATAGCTCATATTCTCACTACAGCTACTCCAAAGGCATCGATGGAATTAAATTAAATAAATTTATTTATAATATCATTTAAATAAATAAATTAAATAAATTTATTTATAATATAATTTAAAATTAAATAAATTTATTAATAGAAAATAATAAATTAAGTATGTTTTTTTTTCTTTATTAATATAAAACAATTTATTAAGTATGTTCTTATATTATTTTATTAATAATAATTAATTTATTACCTTATTTATTAATAAATAATAATTTATTCAAGTCATTTTAAAAAATAAAAATTGATAAACCATTTTTATTGGAAGGGGTATCTTTGAAATTTTTGAAAAATTCTTCATCTATTCCTATTGGAATACATGCTTATTCCCATGTCATCCAAACATCATTTGGAATAATACTGCATTAATTTCACTGCAATAACATGGAATACCATATTTTCATCCAAACAGAAATATGGAATTACAAGGGAAATAAGTTATTCTTAGGGAATTCGTATTCCTATTTTCGAAATAACTTTTGACATCCAAACACTACTAAAGAACTACTCAATCCTATGACAATGGTCTGACTTAACCTTACAGCTCTCATGATTGGTTCTTAATATTAGAGCTGGTCAAGGTTAAATAAAGACTTGGCGTGAACTTGCCCAGGGCTGAGACGCATTACAGTAAGGTTGCGTTACTACCCGTAATACTAAATGATAATATAGATTACCTATAAGATAAATTACCATTTGATAGGTTACTAGTAATGTTGATTACAGTGTTTGGTATACACAAATAATGCAATATATAGTAATATTGATTACTGTATTTGGCATGACAAACAGATTATCAGTTTTATGACATCAAATTTTTAAAATACTTATAAATTAAATTTATTAAAAATTTATATATTATTATTATTTAATTTAAAAATATATTTATAAATGATAATATTTATAAAAATTTGTATTTATAAATGATATTCGAAGTGGCCGATGAAGATGCTGGAAGCCACCAATCGAAAAAAGTTTCATCGCATTTGGAGATGGCCATGGGACTGCTGAGTAGTAGAGATCGGCGGCCTGACTTCGTGGAAGAGGGTGTAGCTCCTGCCGACTCGGCCGTGTAGCTCGGGTTGGACACGAGATTCCAACGAGGTTAGTAAAAAAGGATGTGAGTAGAGAGTGATTAAAGAAAGAAAGAGCAATTTTATCAAATAATAATAATTTATCAGATTACCACATCTCTGGTAATATGGATAACCATCCCTTACTACAAAATATATTGCTATTCAAAACATATATCAAACATAGTTATCTGACAAACTTCATTTAAATTATTGATAATCTGAATAGATTATCTGCTATCAAACGCCTCATAAGTGCTATCAAACGCCTCATAAGTGCAATCGGCTACTCTGGCTTATTAAATGTTTTCTTGATTAACAAGCATATCTCTCATGTTCCAGGTCTTTTAAGATCTTAAGCCTTCAAAGCTAAACAATTGTTTCCTTTTTTCTATTTTTAAAAGTAAAAGAAAAGGAAATTTAATGTAAAAAATATATTTGATTTTATTATATGTGTTTTTTATTTTTAAACTTAATTTTTATTATTTATGAAAAAAAGTAGAAGTGAATTTTTTTTTCACTTTAATCTTCTTTAAAAGTAGCTTTTGGAAATCAAAATATCTTTTTTTTTAAAGTAACTTTTAAGTGTTTTCTATTTAAAAAATAAAAAATCATGACAACAAGCAAAAATTATCAAAACTATAAAAATAAAAGTAATGGTGACTACCAAACATGTTTTTGGTATTAGAAATATAAAAAAATAAAAATAAAAAATTTATTTTCAACCTTTTTTAAGTGACAGTGATGCCTAACGTAGCCTAAGAAATTTTTTTTTGAATGAAAACTATAATTTTAGGTTAAGTTCAAATGATTGTTGCATTGGCTTTTGTAGGAAACCTATTCTGGCACAATCCAAAGTGCATGAGATTTTGTTCTAAAACTCTCAATCATCAGTGGCTCATGCACTAGCGATCTAATTGCAATTATACATGCCATTAGCCATCTTCAAGAGGCCAGACAGTAATTTGGCCCAGAAATGTGGACAGCATGGATAGCATTAGGGAGAGAAAGTGAGAGTGAACCCATTAATGTCTCAACTCATCTCATCTAAGCTTTTCGTATAGTTTAATTTAATAAATTTATGTTTTAAAAGGTCTGAAAGAGTTTTACATTGGCTGTCAACTATCTAACGCAACCCTCCTCTTTTATCCAAATTTGACCCGATCATGATAGAGTTTGAACCCATTAATGTCTATATCATAATATTCTTACTCAACCATTTAGATGAAAATTAAGGAGAATCAAAATTGTTTGCTGTGCTTACTTTTTTTTTTTTACCACTCACATATATTCTTATTAAAGAAAACATAAAAAAATAGATTATGAAATAAGTTTTTTTTTGCATGATTTTAACTATTTAGTTAAGGTAATCTATTCTTCAAAAAGTTTTCAATTTTAGTCTCTTTTAGGATTAAAGTAGCTTGCCAGGTTTTGAACTTACAGCTCTAACCGCTCCGCATTGTACCTCGACACAGGAGAGCTCAATGTTTTTTTTTTGTTACAAACGGGCGATCACACCAGTCTAGCGTGAGTCAAGGCCGACATATCAGAATACAAAATCTGAGATAGAACCATAGGACATAAGACTCCCGGCCGCCAGAGCCACGAACCAGAGTGATGGGCAACCCGGAAAGCAACCCAGTCAGCCGTTAAATTGGCTTTGCAGTAAATATGGTGAACCTGGACACTATAGGCTTGCTGGAACATCGTCCGGATGTCGCATAACAAAGGGTTGGTAGGCATAGGGTCGCCGGAGTCCTGCTGGAGCCAGCGCACCACGATAATAGAGTCCCCCTCGATGATAAGTCGGCGAATGCCCAGAGTACGGATAGCATGAGAAATGACAGCCCACGTCGCATATAACTCAGCTAGCGGCACTGACAAGTCAAGAGAACCAAAATCACCAGCCGCAATCATCACCCCATCCGATCCACGAATCACAAAACCTGAACTAGCCAAGCGGTTTTGAACACTGCCGTCAAAGTTGATTTTGACAGACCCTAGTGGGTGGAGTTCCCAGGAGATAAAGACCGTACACCGGTGCACTGCCGAGGCAGCAGAAAAATCCCAGATACTTGGTCTATCATTATCAATGCCTGACTGGTGGAGCATGTAGTCAGCAGAGAGGGACAGAGCTGTCCTAAGAATCTTATGGGGAGGGTCCCGCACATCCAAAAAAATATGCCTATTCCGAGAAAGCCAGACCTCATGAGCAATATAAGCAACCATAGAGCAAAGTCGACGGTTGCCCCTCCGCTCAACCTGCCGAATCACCCGCATAAAAGAAGTGCAACCAAGGCCACTGCTATCACCCCAGGACTGATAGCCAGCTATCTGCCAGACCCTTCTGACTCTGGCACAAGAAAAAATAGCATGATCCACAGTCTCCTCCTCCAGCCCACATAAAGGGCACATAGGTTGGATCAACATGCCCCTACCCGAGAGTAGAGAGCAAGTGGGAAGGTAGTCCCAAGCCAGCTTCCAAATGAACAGCCGCACTCTATGGTGAATGGAAAGCTTCCAAATCCAAGAGATATGCATCCATTGTCTAGACTGTGGCCTATACTCCTGTATAAGATCCCTAACCGGAGCGGGAGACATGAAGGATATGTTCCATAGTCTGATATCCGATGCACGGTCCGCAACTGGAGGGATGGAAAGAATACGCCGGGATAGCTCCTCCCCGAAGAGAGCAGCAACGCGGGAGGTATGCCAGGCTGTGCGGTCCTGAGCAATTAAGTCAGCAACTCTCATGCCACTAGTAATGTCAGTGCTCACAAAGGTAGGCCAACAAAACAATGGTAGATCAGCCAACCACGTATCCCTAAGCATATCAACAGAAGCTCCATCTCCAATCATCCACGAGACATGAGATAACATAGTTGGAGCATGACGACACACCTCTTTCCAGAAAAAAGAATAGGCACGAGTAGACTGGGAAGATGTATAAGAGGTCCAATCACCATACTTCGCACGCATAAACGAGCTCCATAAGCAATCTAGATCAAGAAGAAATCTCGTAGCGTGCCTAGCAGTCAGAGCTTCCCTTCTCACAGTGAGGGACTGGATCCCAAGTCTTTCCTCTGAAACCGGCATACAAACAATATCCCAAGCCATCAAGTGAATACCATGACCATCCTGCATAGATCCCCAAAGGAAGTCTCTGAACCATCTCTCCATCCGTCTCAAGCAAGTCACCGAAATGACAACATTAGATAGAATGTAGATAGGAAGAGATGTGAGCACAGAGCGAATAAGGGTAAGCATGGCCATCATAGATAACCCAGAGACCTGCCACCCATCCAAACGAGCGTGGACTCGGCGCTCAAGATCAAGGAAATCAGAACAGCACGGCCGTCTCCCCGTGATAGGAATACCCAGATAAGATAGCCGATCAGCCTAAGTAGAGATCCCTAATATTTGCTTAATGGTCTACCTCAAAGAAGGGTTGGTCTTCGGACTGAAGCAAATCATGGATTTATCTAGATTAACTTTCTGTCCAGAAGCCCTGCAGTAAGACTGAATCACTGAAGCAAAGGTTGTAGCATTGCTAACAGTGGCCCTTCCCAGCAGAATACAATCATCAGCAAAAAGCAAGTGAGATAGCGAGGGCCCATGGGGACCCACACTATAAGGAACAATAGCAGAGGCTTGATGAGCCTGATGTAGAGCCCTAGAAAGAGCATCAGCTGAAAGAATGAACAAGAAGGGTGAGAGAGGGCAGCCCTGCCTGAGACCAACAGCAGAATGAAAGTAGTCCGTCTGGCTACCATTGATAATGATAAAAAAGGATGGCTGCTGGATACAAGCCCTAATCTAGGCAATAAAAGACTCAGCAAACCGAAATTCCTGGAGAGCTTTGTAAAGGAACTCCCAGCTCACTCTATCATAAGCTCTTTCCATGTCCATCTTTATAGCCATCAAGCAGTGTCGAGAAGGCGCTCTGTGGAGGTCATGCATAACCTCTTGGGCTAATAGGACATTATCAGAAATGCACCGACCCCTGAGAAAAGCCCCCTGCTCTGGAGAAATAATACGAGGAATAACCACTCTCAGCCGAGAAACCAGGAGGCGAGCGCAAATCTTATAAAGGATGGTACAAAGACTGATAGGCCGAAAGTGCTGAGGCTTGGAAGCAACCGGCCATTTTGGGATCAAGGCTATAAGAGTCCGATTCCAGTCAGGGGGATGGAGTTGGCCCGAAATACAAGCTGGATGGCTTGCAGAACATCCTGTCTCATAATAGCCCAATAGTGATGAAAGAAGAAGGGGGAAAACCCATCAGGTCCTGAGGCTTTATCAGGACCAAGGTTCCATAAAGCCTCCCGAATCTCCTCAGAGGAAATAGGCCTAGTAAGACAGTCGTTTTCCGCCTCAGTGATCCTAAGGGGGGAAGGTACTGGACACACAGGGAGCCTGACCCCCGAGATCTCTGTCCACCGAGATCGAAAGAACTGAATGAGCTGGTCCTCTATAGCCTCAATGTTTTCGTAGGCATTACCCTCCGCCTCAGTGATCCTAAGGGGGGAAGGTACTGGACACACAGGGAGCCCGACCCCCGAGATCTCTGTCCATCGGGATCGAAAGAACTGAATGAGCTAGTCCTCTATAGCCTCAATGTTTTCGTAGGCATTACCCTCCTCATTAATAAGCCACCGAATCTGATTCGCCATTCGGCGCTTTAATGTAGCCTAATGGAAGAATCTAGTGTTATGATCACCCTCCTTGATCCATTGAACACGGGATCTCTGCCTCCAATAGGTCTCCTGCTGCCGGAGGAGGGAGTGGTGGAGAGCAAGGCTGGAGCGCAACGATCTAAGGTCCGAGTCATGAAGACTGCCAAACTGATCTTCCTTGTCTTAGAGTGAAGCAATAGTGTTCTCAATCTGCTTAATTTGCATGGCAATGTCGCCTACCTCTTCCTTGTTCCATCTAGACAGTCGGCGCCTTGCCAACTCAAGACGTCGAGATAAGATGTAAGTAGCAGTCCCTCTAACCGGAGTACGCCAGACCTGAGAAATTAAGGAGCGAGCTGCTGAATAAGAAGTCCAAAACTTCTCAAATTTAAAATGGCCCTTCCTCTGAACAGCAGCATCAGTGGTTATAAGGATAGGGCAGTGATCAGAGGCAATCCTAGAAAGATGTGTGACAGTGGTAGAAGGAAAGAACTGAATCCAATTAGCCGTGGCCAAGACCCTGTCCAACCGCTCCGACACTCTGGCAGAGCCACAACGATTATTGCACCAGGTAAATTGGCCACCCTGGAACCCCAAATCTAGAAGATTAGCAGAGGCTATGAAAGTCCGAAACTCAAGATAGCAGCAGTCTCCACAAATTGCCTGCCCCCTCTCTTCTCATTAGCCGTCATAATGCAATTAAAATCCCCAGCACATAGGGAAGGAATACCTTGAGAAAGCAAAGTCAGAATCTCGTCCCAAAGAATCCGACGAATCCTGAAATCAGTGCTAGCATAAACACCCAAAAGTAGCCACGGGGCCGACGAACCTTCAGAAATAACAAGAGCAACCTGCTGGCCACAAAAGTGAAAAACATCCACTCGAATATCAGCAGGCTTCCACAACACCATGATGCCGCCTGATAAGCCCTCAGACTCAATTGCAAAAGAAGATCAGGATCTAGATATCTGTCTTCTAACAAAAGCCAGACTATCGCCAGACAAGCGAGTCTCTAGCAAGACAAATATCACACTGATGAAGCTGCATCAGCCTCCCAAAAGAGGAGCGAAACGAAGGTTTCAGGGCTCCTCTGACATTCCATATAAGGATCTTCATTCAGAAAGAGGGGGGGTCCTCCACATCCCCTAACATCTCAGCCTCAAGTGAACAACTAACAGGAGTCGCTCCCTTCGATGGCTACTGGTCCAGACTATCCATAACCTCTGCTGAGGCCTTCAACTGAATGGCCTTCTTAAGTAGAGAAACCACAGAGTCGTGGGACCAACTCTCAATCTGCATCAGTTGGGAGTCCTCAGGGGACCAGCAATGGCATGCACCTCCGAAGCCCGAGAAACCTTAGACCCATTACCCAGGAAGGTAACATGCCCATTTATCCCTACCGAGGGCGCTGGGAAGGTGAAGGAGGAATGCACTACGCTTTTCCGGGGATTTTCCTTTTCCCTTTCAAAATTTTGGTTACTGTCCTGGGGGCCTGAGGTTCAACTGGATGGGCCCGCTTGAGTGGGCCCGGATTAGCTTCTTTACTGCCCCCCGACCTACCAGCCAAAATGTGGGAACCCAGAGGAGCAAAAGGGTTAGCCACAGAGATTGCAAAGGGTTGCAACAGGTTGGCTTCAGACTTTGAAGAGGCCTCAGAAGAAATCGGCACATTAGAAGAAACCGGCACGGCACTCAGACTCCCCTTCACAGCCAAAGCAGTCAACTGGGACACCGGCACAGTAATAGTAATAGACCCTCCCTCTGAGCCACCACACCCAGCATTACCAAGCTCCTGCATCGTCCCCGATTTCAGCCCCTGACTGCCTTCACCAGAAGAATCAGCCATAGCAACCCTCCGCCCAGGCTACTGACGGCCAAGCTTCTTCGGATACTGCCAGCCATCAGATGCAGCCGCAGGATGCTGGATCGTCGAAGAAGGAGATGCATCCGGAGTCGGAAAGGAATGCCGCCGGCGGAGGGCAGCCATCCAAGGCTCAAACGCCAACCCATTTGAGGAAGAAGCAGCAGACGGGGACGGAGGGCAACTGCCAGCAGGATGCACCGAACCACAGGCTGCACAAATACCCTCCAGCTGTTTCTAGATGAACTGCTGCCAGAAGGGAAGAACAGAGCCATGCACCCTAGTACCTGGCCGCAGGGGTTTGCTCAGATCAACCCGGACACAGGCACGAGAAACCCCCCCCCCCTCTTCCTCTCCCTTGTCGTCGTATCTATGAATTGGAAATCACCTGCAACAGAGAGAATGGATCTGACAATCTCCTCCGACTAGTATTTAATCGGAAGAGCAGGCAGCCGAATCCATAACAGGGCAATAGATAGGGACCCTTCTGCAGGCACGAATTGAGGGCGCCAGTCCTCCAATGCTAGCAGCTACCCGTTAGCCATCCAAGGCCTGCTAAGAGCAATCTCCTTAGCTGAAGGATCAGAGAAATGGAAGAGATAGTGGCGGTGGGCCAAGCTAACGCACTCCACTTCACCGAAAATCCCCGCTCGATGGAACTCCTGCACAATAGCCTCAGTTGGAACCCAGAACGATAGGCTTCGGGCAATCACTCCTTTCATCCTCCAATCAGTCAATTCATCCTCCAGAATCTGGGCCGGAAGCTGGATAACATCCGAAAACTGCTGCTCCAGGGCCGCAACTTCCGTCGGAGATGGCAAAGACGCCACCCATTCAAACCGGCTATCAACTCCATGATTCCAAGCTCTTGTCGAGGTCCTGCCCCCATCCGAGGCCGTTGGGTTAACATTCGCTGGAGAAGACATCGTCCTCTTGAAGCTCAGAAGTCCAGCACCGACGATCACCGGAGATCAGCCACCAAGGGACCAGAAGCACGAATCATGATGCAGAACCAGAAATAGAGAACTCGGTCGCCAGACGCACGAAAACTAAAGCACGACTTTTGTTGATGAGCTCAATGTTTGAATCAAAGGGGCCGTTCTGTTATCATGCACCGAGGATATTGAATGTGAATTTCCAAATTAAAAGAATACCAATTCAAATATGTTTTCAAAAGATGGACAGATGGTGCAAGAAAAGGCATTACATATGTGAAAAGACTTTAGTGTTATGAGTTTGAGTGCTAAAGATAATAATACAACTGAAATTGCAAGTAAAGATTTAGATCAAATAATTACTCAAGTTTGGAAGGTAGAAGGCAATAAGTGTGAGTGAAGATGACAAAAGGCAAGTCGATGATGATAGTGAAATACCAACTTCAGTTTGTGATGTGTCTATCTTGGTTCCCCTAGGAGTGAGGTCAAAGGGATATCAAATGATAGACTTAAAGGATCCACTTGGGAAGTGAAAGAAGGGAATGAAGGAGACCATATCATCTCAAACATTAAAAGCAAGCTATGAAATGTCAAGACATGTGTGATGCCCCTCCCAATAGTCCTATATCAAAAAATTGAAAGTTGGTTGTATGGTTTATAACCAGTTAACGAAGATGGACAAGTACCAATTGGATCCATTTTCGGACTATGGTGGCCCAAGTTGGTGTGGCAAGCTTTCTTGTAATGAAACAGGTTCGTGGTTGTAACGACCCGGGCCCCAGGCCCGCAGCACCCATGAACCCATTTCATTACAAGAAAGTAAGATGGACAAGGTCCACACCAACTTGGGCCACCACAGCCCAAAAAGGGATCCAATTAGTACTTGTCCATCTTCCTTAACTAGTTATAAACCATACAATCAACTCCCAATTTTTCGATGTGAAACTATTAGGGGGGGACATCATAATCTACCCCCCTTATGGAGGGACATCGTAATCTATCCTCCATACAGAGGCAACATTGTCCTGCACTTCACTATATTGTAACGACCCGGGCCCCAGGCCCGGAGCACCCACGAATCCGTTTCATTATAAGAAAGTAAGATTATTGGTCCAGATAGCAACCCAAGAGGGGGGGTGAATTGGGTTTTTCAAAAATTTAAACTCTTTTGAAAGATAACCCCCAGCGGAAATAAAAACTTAGATTCACACAAATTAAAACTGAACAAGCACAAATAGAGAGTTGAAGATAAAGAGACAATCACGGCAAACACAAGAGATTTTATAGTGGTTCGGTGTACCTACATCTACGTCCACTCCCAAGTACCTCTTGGTCCACACTATAATCAAACTGATTACAGCATAGTTGTTTTGCAAGCTCACAACTCGAACTTGTTGTTTTTTCCGGATGCACAACAAACCCAGCTGGTTTTCAAGGTTCACCAGCACACAACCTATCACCACAAGCTAATGCTTGCACAAGGCTAACAGCCTCAACTGAATCAATCACCAGATTGACCCAGCAAACAATATTTATTTTACAAGATAAACAGCTCCTCCAATGAGCAAATATACAATAATGAAACAATAATAAGAGGATAGGAATCAAAGCCTGATTCGCATATCTTGGTGGCTTCTTCCTTCTCTTCCTTTGAATGGATCTTCCTTCAAGATGCTCTTGAGACTCAGAAGATCAGAAAACTAGGGCTTCTTTCTTCTCTTGAGATTTCTTTGAAATAGAACAACAAAAGCTTGGAATCTCTCTCTTCTTTTGGGGAATCAGTATGATCTTTCCTATTGAATCTTCCCTCTTTTCTTTTCTGATGAATCTCAAAGATTTGTCTCTATTCTTTTCTTTTTGCCTCTCTTGTCTCTTCTTTTGGGATGCAACAAACCCTCTTCTTATAGATCCCGATTAATCCATAAATAGTTAGAAACTATCCGTTAGAAACAAGTGTAAGAAGGATTAGATCCATAAATAACAATAGCCGTTGGGATTAAAATAGATAAAGATAAAGTTTAGAGTCGTTCTGATAATTCTGGAGCCGTGTTTGACATTCTGGAGTTGGCTCTAACTTTTCTGGAGTCGGCTATAACTCAAAATTCTTTAATCCACTTGATCTGGAGTCGTCTTTGACTTTTCTGGGATCGACACAAAATTCTTCTGGAGTCGACTCTAACAGTCTGGGAGTCGACTCTAAGTCATGGCCTGAAAAACTATCGTTCTGTCTTTTCTGTTGGAGTCGGCTCTAACAGTCTCGAAGTCGACTCTAAGTCTGTGCCATTTTTCGGAGTCGACTCTGTGATTCCATGTGTCAACTCTAATGTCTGCAATCTTACCTTGACATTAGATTCGAACCAGAACTTGATTTGACTCTTGATTTTGATTATCAAATCGACTTATAATCTGAAAAACTTAATCAAAATCATTAGTAACTTCAAATGTTATACTAAAATAGTTTTGTTAATCATCAAAATCCTCAATTGGGTCAACAATCTCCCCCTTTTTGATGATGACAAAAACTTTGAGTATATGCATTAAAAATTTATTTGATTGAAGAATTATAGATATTATTAAAGCTTTGAGACTTCCTAACAGAGAATTTGATGCCAATATTCAAAATAAACTTTAAAAAATACTTGAGTTCTGAGTTCAATTATAAACATCAATCAAGATGATTTAACTTTTATATGAAGAAATTATTAAGCTCCCCCTGCATTGAATAACTCCCCCTTAAATTAATTGATCATTTTTGATACAAAATGATTAGAATTATAAATCTCAAAATTTCTCTCCCCCTGTTTAGATATGCCAATTGATTGAAATCTTATATTCCTTTAATCTTATATTCTTCCATTTTTATTTTCTTTATGCATATACAATTTTTCTCCCCCTTTTTTGTTATCAGCAATAAGGTGAATTTAAGAGCAATAAAGAATGTTATCAGAGTGGGGTTGTTGGTTCAATTAAACATAAAGATAGTAAAGCTCATTCATTGAGATTCACTCAATAAATCATAGACAAATTTGAAATAAAAGTGTAATTGCATTCCAAAGCAAGATTCATTACATGTGTTTCAAAAAAAAGGTTACATATAAGTATGTAAATTCTAGATACATGCTAAGAAAGCAAGAAAGCAAGAAATCCTAAGATACAACCTAGGATAGGATATCAAAATCAAATATGCTTATATACAATTTTTTTTAAATGTCCAATCATTTCCATAATATCATCTTTTTGAGTCTTCTTAAAATTTTTAAGACAAGCTTCAATTTGAGAGACGGCGAGGTCGATATCTTTCTTTAGTTGACTGGTAGCATGAAGATAAGTTCCAGAACCGTCTGCAATGCCTTCCATCCTTTCAAAAATCTTATGAAGATCAGTGCTAAAGGATTCTACGAATTGCTAATGGAAAAAGAAATCATGTCCAGCCTTGAATTGATCTCATCTTTCAACTGATTGAACTCCTCTCTCAACTTACACATATCATTTGTCCTTTGACTATCATACTCAGCCAGTAAAGCTCTGAGCTGACCTATTTGCTCCTCAGAAAATCTTTCAGATGCCAATGCTGATTGATGTGGAGGGTGAGAGCTAGGTCCAGCCTCTGAGGGTCCAGCAGATGGTCCAGCAGAAGAAGGTCCAGCAGATGGTTCAGGAATAGATGGTTCAGGATATCCTCTCCTCTGACCTCCTCAACTCTAACCTCTTCAGCTCTGGCCTCATGTCCTCTTTTTATCCAATTTCTATTTTTTTTTCTGAAGCCCATCCAGTGAATTGTAGAGACACTATAGTAATCTGTATGCCTTAATTTTCTTAGTGGCTCATTATCCATTATAAGTACACCTTGGCTTCTGAATACCAATGTCAAAACCATACCATATGGCAATGTAGATCTCTTCTTAGTTGCTGCTTTCGCCATATAGCCTATCATCATACCAGCAAGATTGACAGGTCTTCCAGTGAGAATACAGTCCATCAATAAGATGTCTCGCTCGAGACATATTCAAACCTTCCGATTTTAGGAAATAAAATTCTTCCACAAATATTGTGAAGTAATCTGAGTTCCAAATTAAGTTGATTGGCCAAGATTTCTTCAAACTCAGAAACTTCTCTCCCTAACATCCTTGATAGGGCACCTCCTCTGTCTTCATGTTGATATTCAACTAAACCAATGGTAGGCATCTCCAATAGATTTCCAAGGGTTTCAGCCGTGATGATTACTTTAGTTCCTCTTACAACACTCACTAAGCCTCCCTCTCCTACTAAATTATTATAAAATTCTCTCACTAGGGCAGGGTAAGTAGGGACATCCAAAGAACAGACCTTCTTCCATCCCATTTCTTTCAACAAGCGCCCAATAGCAAAGCCCTCCGAAATAAAAAAGTCAAAGTCTACTTTTCTTCCGGTAGTAATGGCCTTACCCGCTAATTGGTCAACTCGTGGAGAAGATGGTGAGGGTGGAGAGTCATCCTGAGTGGCAGATGAAGAAGATGATGAAGGTTGCCTCGATTTGAACGGTGCTTCATCGGAACAGTCGAACCACCAATGATAGCACGCCTTTTGGGAGCCATGGGATTCGATTGGAATGAGTTATTGAGAGATTTGGAGGATTTGGAGGGATTGAACTCGGTTTGGAACGGTTTGGAAAAGGTTTAGGAGACGATAGGTTTCGTTTGGGGTCGACTCCGCCCTTTTTATTTTGACCTAGTTCCACTTAGAGTCGACTCCCAAAAATGAGGTGTCGGCTCCGAACCAGAGAATCTATCAGCGCCCGAATTAGGGTCGGCTCTATAGAAGTGAGAGTCGGCTCTAATTGCCCAGATAGAACATCAAAATATGAAGGTGTCGACTCCACAAACTGCAGGTGTCGACTACACAAACTGCAGGTGTCGACTCCACAATAATTTTAGAGAAAAAACTCAAATTTCAAGGATCTGAAACTAAACAAATTAATCATCAAACTCTAGATAAGTGTTCTTAGCAATTGGGGAAACAATGAATCAAATTTCTAGATAAATTTCTTATTGGTCATAGAGGATTTTTAAGAAATTAATGAAGTCTAGATAGTTGTTGTCCTTAAGAGTTTCACAAAATCATTCTAAAGGATCACAAACTCCTAATTCTTCTCTAAGATAGCAAAATCTTTCCTCACTCAAAGGTTTAGTAAAAATATCAGCTAATTGATCATTAGTATTAACATATTCAAGACAAACATCTTTGTTAGTTACATATTTTCTAATAAAGTGATGTCTAATTTCAATGTGTTTAGTTCTTGAATGTTGAATTGGATTCTTAGTTAAATTAATAGCACTAGTATTATCACATTTAATAGGAATTTTATCAAGTGTGATACCATAATCTTCAAGTTGTCGCTTAATCCAAAGGATTTGAGCACAACAACTTTCAGCTGCAACATACTCTGCCTCAGCAGTGGATAATGCAACCGAATTTTGCTTCTTGCTAAACCAAGAGATTAAGTTACTTCCTAAAAGTTGGCATGCCCCACTTGTACTCTTTCTATCTAATTTACAACTAGCATAGTCAGAATCAGAATAAGCAATCAATTTTAAGGTTGAGTCTCTAAAATACCATAATCCTACATTTTTAGTTCCATTTAAGTATCTAAAGATTCTTTTAACAGCAAATAAATGTGATTCCTTAGGATTAGATTGATATCTTGCACATAAGCAAACAGAAAACATGATATCTGGCCTACTTGCAGTTAGGTAAAGAAGTGATCCGATCATACCTCTGTAATGCTTCTGATCTACTTTCTTACCTTCTTCATCCTTGTCCAGCTTGCATGAGGGACTCATTGGCGTACCAAGAGGTTTAGCAGATTCCATACCAAATTTCTTGAGTATTTCCTTTGTGTACTTTGTTTGGTTAACGAAAATTCTCGCTTTCTCTTGTTTGATTTGAAGTCCAAGGAAAAAGTTTAGTTCTCTCATCATGCTCATCTCGAATTCTCCCTGCATTAACTTAGCAAATTCTTGACAAAGGAGATTGTTAGTAGCACCAAATATA
>UESW01002586.1:36953-110315 GCA_900491605.1 Calamus simplicifolius
CAATAGATTCACATGCATCCATTTTAAACAATTCATATTTATGAACTAGCATGTTAATCTTGGATTCCTTGACTTGATTTGTTCCCTCATGGGTAACCTCAAGTCTATCCCAGATTTCCTTAGCAGAAATGCAAATAGATATGCGATTGAATTCATTTGCATCTAATGAGCAGTATAAGACATTCATTGCTTTGGCATTGAGTTGTGCCAATTTTCTATCATGTTCATCCCATTCCGTTTCGGTTTAGGAATCTCCATGCCATTAACTCTAGCAGTGGGTGTGTGTGGTCCATTGACTATAATACTCCATAGATCATAGTCAAGTGCTTGAATGAATATTTTCATTCTAGCCTTCCAATAACCATAGTTAGAACCATTAAATAAGGGTGGTCTATTAGTAGATTGACCTTCGAAAAAGATGAACCAGCTTGAGTTGCCATGTGGATCTTTGACTCTTGATCGTTAGATCAAATCAAATGAGCACTAGCTCTGATACCAATTGTTGGTCCAGATAGCAACCCAAGAGGGGGGGTGAATTGGGTTTTTCAAAAATTTAAACTCTTTTGAAAGATAACCCCCAGCGGAAATAAAAACTTAGATTCACAGTTTAAAACTAAGCAACTATAAATAGAGAGTTGAAGATAAAGAGACAATCACGCAAACACAAGAGATTTTATAGTGGTTCGGTGTACCTACACCTACGTCCACTCCCAAGTACCTCTTGGGTCCACACTATAATCAAACTGATTACAGCAGAGTTGTTTTGCAAGCTCACAACTCGAACTTGTTGTTTTCCGGGTGCACAACGAACCCAGCTGGTTTTCAAGGCTCACCAGCACAAAACCTAACCACAAGCTAATGCTTGCACAAGGCTAACAGCCTCAACTGAATCAATCACCAGATTGACCCAGCAAACAGTATTTGATTTTACAAAAGCAAACTGCTCCTTCAATGAGCAAATATACAATAATGAAACAATAATAAGAGATTAGGAACCAAAGCCTGATTCGAATCTTGGTGGCTTCTTCCTTCTCTTCCTTTGAATGGATCTTCCTTTGAATATGCTCTTGAGACTCAGAAGATCAGAAAAACTAGGGCTTCTTCCTTCTCTTGAGATTTCTTCTAAATAGAACAGCAAAGGCTTGGAATCTCTTTCTCTTCTTTTGGGGAATGAGTATGATCTTTCCTTACAGGTTTTCCCTCTTTTCTTTTCTGATGGATCTCAAGGATTTTCTCTATTCTTTTCTTTTTGCCTCTTTCTTCTCTTCTTTTTGGGATGCAATCAACCCTCTTCTTATAGATCCGATTAATCCACAAATAGTGTGAAACTATCCGTTAGAAGCAAGTGTAAAAAGGATTAGATCCATAAATAACAATAGCCGTTGGGATTAAAATAGATAAAGATAAAGTTTAGAGTCGTTCTGACAGTTCTGGAGCCGTGTCTGACATTCTGGAGTCGGCTCTAACTTTTCTGGAGTCGGCTCTAACTCGAAATTATTTAATCCGCTCGATCTGGAGTCGGTCTCTCGACAGTCTCTGGAGTCGACTCTAAGTCTGTGCCATTTTTCGGAGTCGGCTCTGTGATTCCATGTGTCGACTCTAATGTCTGCAATCTTACCTTGACATTAGATTCAAACCAGAACTTGATTTGCCTCTTGATTTTGATCATCAAATAGACTTATAATCTGAAAAACTTAATCAAAATCATTAGTAACATCAAATGTTATACTCAAATAGTTTTGTTAATCATCAAATCCTCAATTGGGTCAACAGTGTCGGTGGGTGCAAACATTTTTGGCGGCCATGTGAACCCGGCCGTCAACTTTGGCGCCTTCATCGGTGGCAAAATCACTCTGCTGAGAGGCATACTCTACTAGATTGCACAGTTGCTTGGATCGATCATTGCGTGCTTGCTTCTCAAGTTCGCCACTGGAGGATTGGTAAGCAGGAGATCATTTCGCGTAAAGATCAGATCGATGGGTTTAATGGCTGATAGTCTAATATTAAATTTGTGCTGTTATGCAGACAACTTCAGCCTTCTCATTGTCCACTGCGATGTGAGCATGTGGAATGCTCTGGTGTTTGAGATCGTCATGACCTTCGGCCTAGTGTACACAGTCTATGCTACAGCGGTGTATCCCAAGAAGGGCAACCTTGGAGTGATGCACCCATAGCTATCGGCTTCATCGTGGGTTACCATCCAGTTCTATTTTTTGTTATAATTATGAGCAGCTTACCATCCAGTTCTAGTGGATGGTGAGAATGTCTTCACAGTACCATCTTTAACATATACTGCACCTTCTGCAACATCATGGTTAAGTTTTCTCTTAAAATTGTTTATTTGTGGAGCTCTTGTTTGCTGTATTGTTTCTTATTGTCTTTGATCTTCCATATCTTAGGTGCATAGTGTCAACAAGCATGGAATTCTCCTAGAAGTAGTCCGAGTCCTCATTGATTTGAACCTTATCATCACCAAAGCTTACATATCCTCAGATGGGAGTTGGTTCATGGATGGTAAGGCTTGGTCCCATATCAAATATAGAAGAAATTAAAAACTCGATGTCCTTTGACTTATCTACATGCTGAAATTTGCTTGCTAAATGTTGTTATGGTTTTAGTCTTTAATGTCACTGATCATGATGGGAATAAAGTTTGGGACAAAGAGATCATCTCCTGCGTGCAAACAGTAAGCTTCCTGTAATCTTTGTTTAGGGCTTTGAGTTCTTAAGTCTAAAAGAGCTATATCTGATATTTAGTAATTTAAGGACTTCTCATGTTAGATTTTTGATGCATAGATCTAGTTCACTCAGTATATATTACTTGCTAATAGATTCAAGTATGGTTATAATGGCAATCACCTAATTATCTTGTTTTGGTTTGAATTATTCTGCAGTCCCTGGAATCGGATGCTTTCTTCTTCCCCACAATCGGGAATTCGGTTGGCCTAATGCCATCCAAAGAGCACACATCAATCGAGCTAACAAGCACTGATAGGCCTAGCCTACTTTCTAAAATATGTGCTGTGCTCACATATTTGAATTGTAATGTGGTGAAAGCTGAGGTATGGACTCACAACACCAGAGCTGCGGCAGTGGTTCGTGTCACCGATGAGTCCAAAAGGGGTGCAATTGAGGACCCTCGGAGGCTCTCCACAATCAAGGAGCTCCTCTGCAATGTTCTTAAATGGAACAACACTTCAAGAACTGCCAAGATGATGGTCTCGACTGGTCTCACCCACACAGAGAGGAGGCTGCATCAGATGATGTTCGACGACCGGAACCATGAAAGAATCAATATGTCGGTGGAGGAAGATGAGAAATCTAGGTCTCAAGTTGTGATAATGGACTGCACTGAGAAGGATTACACCATAGTTATATTGAGGTCCAAGGACCGGCCCAAGCTTTTGTTTGACACTGTTTGTACTCTCACAGACATGCAGTATGTTGTGTTCCATGGAACAGTCCACACTGGAAGGGAAGAAGCTTATCAGATAATACACTGCATTTGCTGATGCTCGATATCAATATCGTTTGTTACTTTAAATTCTTTTCCATGCAGCTTCTCTGAAGGTTTTCATTTTGTTTGACTGCAGGAATACTACATTAGGCATCTTGATGGGGTCCCCATAAGCTCAGAGGCTAAAAGGTAGCGTGTGATTCAGTGCCTTGAAGCAGCTATTGAGAGACGAGCCTCGGAGGTATAATTCACTTCAAGCCATGATGATATATGTGCAGTGCTTTCATTTGGTTTTCTTAAGTTAAATCTCTGAATCTTTGCAGGGATTGGAATTGGAATTGAGGACAGAGGACAGGATTGGGCTTCTCTCAGACATTACTAGGATATTCCGAGAGAATAGCCTGTGCATAAGGAGAGCAGGTATATCGATAATTGGTGGCAAAGCAGTGGATACTTTCTGCCTTTCTGAGATGTCCAGCAACCCGGTTGATTCCAAGACCAATATCGATTCATTGCATCGGCAAATTGGTCTGACAACTTTGAAGGTGAAGCAGAATCCCTTGCCTCCTAAACCTCCTGAGACTGTGAGCAGCACTGGATTCCTCTTTGGAAATTTCTTCAAGGTCTGTTCATTTCAGAGCTTCTGGTTGATTAGGTCCTGCTCATGAACTTGTTTCACACTCATCAAAGAGCATCCATATACAAAAGGGAATCTAGATGGATGGCCAACTTGTCCAAGGAAAGTGAGATGAAGGGAATAAATTTGGTTGCAGTGCCAGATGAAGGGAATAATTTAATGTCTAATGTATAAAACATTAGTATTGTTGATGTATACATATATATTTATCTTATTTTATGAAATACATTTTTTATTCTTAAATTTGAATTTTTATCTATAAATTTCATTAGAATGCATTAAATATATTATAATTTTAAAATAATTTTAAATTTATAAGAATAAAAATTTGATGAAATTTTATTAGGTTAATGATGGATTAGTGATGGATTTCTGATAGAAATAGTAGTGATGGATTAGTGACGAAAATATTAGTGATTGATTAGTGATGGAATAATAACGAATGACTGATGGATTCTTTCATCACTAATTCATCGCTATTAGTGACAGACTAGTGACAAAAGTTTTAGTGACTAAATTTTTAAGTGATGGAATAGTGATGAAATTTTGTGACAAATAGTGATGGAATAATGCGTAATGGATAGTTCGTCACTAATCCATCACAATTTAGTGACGGAAAATATGTTCCATCACAAATTTTTGACGAAATAGTTCATCACTAATCCGTCACAATTTAGTGACAAAAAATATGTTCCGTCACAAATTTTTGACGGAATAGTTCGTCACTAATCCATCAAAATTTAGTGATGGAAAATATGTTCCGTCACAAATTTTTGACGAAATATTTCGTCACAAATCCCGTCTCTATTATTTTGTGACGGAGCTCTTTCCATCACTAAATTTAGTGACGGCAAAAATAGTGATGACAAGATTTTCATCACTAATCCATCACTAAACCCAATTTGTGACGGAATAGTGATGAAAATTTTTGTCACTATTTTACTATTTTCTTGTAGTGATATTACATGTCTGAGCATACATCAAGCTTCCAACAATTGATGCATAAGGAATTTGTTCCATTTGTTTGCGTTCCAATTCATTCTTTGGACATTGTATAAGGCTGAATTTATTTTCCTTCTGAATTGGAATGACACTTGCAGAGCATTTGTTCATGTTGAATTTCTCAAGAACTTTATTAATATATGCCTTCTGAGATAATCCTAACAATCCTTATGATCTATCATGAAATATGTTGATTTCAATCACATAGGATGCCTCATCCATATCTTTCATTTCAAAGTTCTTAGAAAGAAAATTCATGATCTCATATAACAGGCCAAGGTCATTAGTAGCTAGCAAGATGTCAACATACAGAACCAAAAATATGATTTTGCTCCCACTGACCTTCAGATATGTACACTGATCAATAGTGTTTTCTTTAAATACAAAGGATGTAATGGTATCATTAAACTTAAGATACCATTGTCGGGAAGCTTGCTTAAGTTCGTATATTGACTTCTTCAATTTACACACCATGTGTTCCTTTCCTTCAAATGAAAAGCTCTCAGGTTGGTCCATATAAACCTCTTTATTCAAACTTCCATTTAGAAAGGCAATTTTCACATCCATTTGATGCAACTCCAAATCATAATGAGCTACCAGTGCCATAATAATTCTAAATGAGTCCTTAGAGACTAAAAAAAAGTCTATTTATAGTCAATGCCACATTTTTTCATAAAACCTTTGGCAACAAGTCTAGCTTTACAATGTTGAATATTACCATTTAAGTCACGTTTGGTCTTAAAGACCCATTTACACCCAACTCTTTTACAACCTTTAGACAATTCAACAAGATCCCAGACTTTATTGTGATCCATTGATTTTAACTCATCTTTCATGGCATCTAACCATTTAGATGAATTAGCACTTTTCATGGCTTATAAAAAAGAAACTGGATCATCATTAATAATCAAATCAAAATCTGATTCTTGTAGATAAACTACATAATCATCAGAAATAGCAGTACATCTTTATCGTTGAGACCTTCTTAATGTTACTTCATTGGGTTCATTTATTGCATGTTCATTAGTAATATTATCATTCTGTGGTGTTTGATCATTGATTTGTTGTTCTTGAAAGTTGTTAAAAGGTTCAACAACTCTAGAAACAATAACTTGAGAAGAAGTTATAGGTGAAGAAACTTGTACCTTAATTTGGATTTTCACTTTACGTGGTTCCAAATTTTTACTAACTACACTATTCTCAATGAACCTTGCAATTCCAGATTCAACAATTTTTGTACTATGGTTAGGATAACAAAATTTATACCCTTTTGATCTTTCTGGACAATCAATAAAGAAACCACTTGTTGTTCTTGAGTCTAATTATTTTTCATTTGAATTGTAAATCCTTACTTCCGCTGGGCAATCCCAAACATATAAATGCCTCAAACTGGGTTTCCTACCTATCCACAGTTTGAAACTGCTTTACTAGGAACCCTATTTAGCAAATACATAATACTCTTTAAAGCATGCATTCACAATAATAAGGGTAATGATAAATTGCTTAACATACTCCTAACCATATCCATTAGAGTTTGATTATGCCTTTCTGCAACACTATTTTGTTCGGTGCTCCAGGTATTATGTATTGAGCACATATGTTTCAAGGAATTTGATGAATGGACCAGGGCATTGTCTATATTCATCATATTTTTTAAAAAATTCACCACCTCTGTCAGACCTAACAATTTTTACTTTTCTATATAGTTGTCTTTTAACCTCATTGATAAACACTTTTAGAATATTTATCGATTGAGATTTTTCATGCAATAAATAGACATAGCCATAACATAAAAAATCATCAATAAAGATGAGAAAATACTTTTCTTCACCAAAAGATGAAACATCAAAAGGCCCACATATATCAGTATGCATAATTTAAAGAAGCTGTATACTTGTTGTGGTACTTTTCTTGATTGTGTGTTTTGTGTGTTTTTCTTTAATACAATCCACACAAATTTCAAGATTGGTAAAATTCAAACCATGAAGGATTTTATTCTTTACTAATCTTTCAATTCTTTCTTTGGATATATAACCCAAACGTTTATACCACAAGTAAGCTGATTGTTCATTTACCAAACTATGTTTAGTACCAACATTATGATGCAAGGTCAATAATGTCTCAGCGAAAAGACTATCAAGCTTAAATTTGTACAAACCATCAGAAAGAATACCAAAACCAATGAGATGATTGTGTTTAAATAAACTGAAACATCTATTTCTAAATTTAAAATAATATCCAACTGAGTCAAGTTTGGATAAAGAGACTAAATTATGAGAAATAGAAAGGACATAAAGTATTTAAAAAATGTCTAAATGATATCCAGTGTCTAGAATCAAACGATAAGTTTTAACGGCTTCAACTGGAGCTTTGACTCTGTTTCCCATTAAGACAAAGTTTTCATTTAGATTTATATTTTGGATTGTAAGGAATCCTTGCATCGTATTAGAAATATGAGTGGTACAACCAGTATCAATCCACCAAGTATTATAAGAAACTTTTGTTAGGTTTGATTTAAAACATATAAAAGCCCTAGGCTTATCTTTCTTTTCAAAGAATGCCTTGCATTTCAGGCATTCTTTCTGATAGTATCCATACTTTTTGTAGAAGTGACACTTATCATCCTTTTGTTCCTTCTTGTGGATTTGAGCAGATGACCCATTTACTTTTAGAGGTCGTTGCTTGCTCCTTCCTTTTTAATTTATCTTTCTTTGATTTCTTTTCAGCTCCTTGCTGACCCATGAGATTAATAGAATGTTTTCCTTATTTATTAAGTCTTGCTTCCTCTTGAATGAGTATACTTTGCAGTTCATTCACATTCCACTTATCCTTCATAGTGTTATAACTCATGTGAAATGGACCATACTTAGAAGGCAAGAAATTGATAATGAATTGCATAAGGAAATTTACATTCACTTTCAATCCCATAGTCTTTAGCCTTGCTGCTATGTTTGTCATTTCAATAACATACTCATGCATAGTATGAGACCATCAAACTTAATGTTGGTAAAGTACTCACCAATGTCCTAGCAAATGGCTTATGAGCAGAGTCAGATTGGAAACGTGCTTCCATAAACTACATAAATTTCTTAGCACTTTCAATAGCATGAATTATAGACTTGATGTTGTTTGCTACAGTCATTCGCATGAACATCAGGCTAAGTCTGTTTGGCCTTTGTCAAGTCTTATGGAAAGGCCTCTATTCAGCACTACTATAGTCAGTAAGAACAGTGGGTTTCTCATTTATGAGTGCTAAATCAAGATCTAGAAAATGGTAAAACTAAACTTGTTTGTACCATTCAAAAAAATTAAGCCCATTAAAAATTTGAACAGACATAGCTTATGAATGAAGAGAAACAGGAACTGCAAATATAGAGAATATGCTCACATATTAATGCTTTGAGTAATATATTAAATAAATATTCATATTTTATCAAGTAAACAATAAGTGCATATTGAAGTTCTTCTTTGAATGATACAATAATATATAACAATAAACATAATTGATGCTAATTTTAATTTTACATATTTGGTAATTATATATAATCAAGTAAGATATGTTTGCTATCTTTGGATATGCTAAACATACCTAATCAAGCATATAAATTGACTATATCATGTCCATAGATTATAAAAATGACTAGTCAACCTTTGGACGACCCTTAAATACTTATAACCAATGAACTTCAATATACTCATAACAAATAAACAATAATATCATTCATGTATAAGCATCACATAATTATGAGTAATTGAATTTATTTAATTTGATATATATAAACTTTCTAATTAGGTCACTTTGGTGACTAACAAATTATACATAATATATACATCAAATTTGATCAATGATAATATCATGCGTGAATACAAAAGACTTAAGGTCTTATAACATACTCATAAAAATTTGATTTCGTAAATATTAAAAGGTAAAACATAAATTTCAAAGGAATCTTTCGCTAGAAAAATATCCTAGACTTTCATTTTTTCTTGTTAACCATTAGATTGGTGGAATGGTAACGTGCTTTCCCTCAAAAATGTTGGTATGAGGTTTGAACCATTGCAACCTCTATTTTATCTAGGGGTGCAACTCGGGCTCATGAAACTCATGTTTCCCTCAATCCTAACCCTAACCCTATTTGTAAAATATCAATCCTAACCCTAATACTAACCCTATTTGTAAAACATCAACCCTAACCCTATTTTTAAAAATTGGGTTTAGGTTGAGTTTCGGGTTCGAATTCGGATTGATGAAAAAATAAAATAAAATAAAATACTTTTTTCAAAGTAAATAAACAACGAATTATGGATCCAGAGATGAAAAAATAAAATTCCTTGCCGAACGCATAAGCTGGACTTGGGGCTTTAACATTGTATTAAAAAAAAGTCTTACCTGAAACAAAGAAGAGGAGGAGGTGTCGTAAACAAAGACTAGAAGGAGGCAGAAAGTGAAACGAAATGTGCGGGTGGTCTGCCTTTATGTTTGTCATTTTTTTCCTCGCCTGCGATCGATGGCCTTACCCTCCTCGCCCTCAAGTTGGCCATCTCGTCCAACCCGATTGGCATCCTTAATGCCCTCAAAACCTGGTGCCAATAAGCTACCTTCCGTTCGGGTAACCCTCGGATTCAGGTTATCTCGGATTTGAGTTGCGGTCAATCCGAACCTGAGTTAATTACAAATCGGGCCAGGTTAAACTTGGGTCTTTTGGGTTTGGGTTGGGCAAACATGAATTTAAACACTACTGTAAATCGGGTTCGTCGGGCCGGGTTCGGGTTGAACTCAGCCCAAGTTGCACCCCTCTGAACCCGGCCCAAGTTGCACCCCTAATTTTATCCCTCTGTTCTTTCATTTTTTTTTGTTTGCATGATACATGAAGGCCATCAAAAAATAATTTTTGTTTTTTTTTTCCCTGAAGGAACTCCCCTTCCCCAAGACCCTTCCGTGCGAACTCCCCCTCCCCAAGACCCCTTCCGTGCGTGTGCGAAGAGCCATATCTCTTCACGCATCTCTCTTTCCCACGGCTTTATTGGACAGCGGGAGGAATTTCAAGCATCTCTCTTTCCCACGGCTTTGTTGGACAGAGAGGAGAAAGGGAAAAAGAGGGAAAAAAAGAATAGCGAGGCAATGGTGCAGGACGAATATCTTACCGCTATACTGCTCTAATCAACTTGCTCATAATAAGAGCAATATATATATATATATATATAGAAGAGTCAGAAATAGATTTATAATAAAAAATCATAAATTCTTCAATTAAAACCCTGATATCATATGTAAATTTTTTAAAGTTTCTTGATACCTTGATCCATTGATATTCTTGACCAGAGAGTCATCGACAGATTGAGTTTTCCCCTTTTCTAATTTTCTTTTCATTCATTTTCATGATAAAACAGAGTATATATAGGAGAGAGAGGATCAATATGATAATACGTTAAATTTCTCTTCCATCAAAAAAAGATTATCAGATAACAATTTTTTTAAAATAAACTAATAGAAAATTAGCTTTTATTAAACCATCATTAACATTTAAATTTAAATATCTGATAAAATCAGATATCATAATTATTATTTAAAATAAATAAATGATAAATCATATATATATATATATATATATATATATATATATCAAGAACTTTAGAATTATCTTATTCCTACTTCACTCTTTTTTTTCATACAAATCCTGACTCCTTCCTAATCCAGATGCTTATCCACCTCTCACAGCCTTATATTTTAACTAGGAATAACATATAAGCCCGTCTAGCTCAGTATTTTAAGTAGGAATAACATATAAGTCCGTCTAGCTCAGTCGGTAGAGCGCAAAGGCGATTTTTTCTGAGGTTTTAATTTTTAAAGGTTTAGAGGTTTGAATATTCATGCGGTCAAACTCAAGGTTTAGAGGAGTAAAAGGTTTGAATTTTCATGCGATTTCCTTCAGAGGTCTGAATCCTTGAGGTTTGAATTTTTATGCGATTTTTTTTCGGAGGCTTGAATCATTCAGGTTTAAATTTTCATGCACACGAATCTATGATGGATGATATTTTATAGAGATTTGAATTTTCATACGCACCTCAATATTATACAATGATTTTATCAGTTGTTTAAAATTTGTAGTCAGTTTTTTTCTTTCATTTTTAAGTGGAGATTTGAATTTTCATACATACCTTATAAGTACATAGCAATAAAAAAGATTAATCGCACAATTATATTCCAAATTCCGAGGAGTCAAGAATGAAGAGAGACAAGAAAATTTTCTTTTTATTCTATTTATTTATTTTTCTCTTCAAATTTTGTTTTCATTAATGCAAATTTATGTATATTGAGAGCATGGTGATTCCATTGGTGTGCTTTGTAAATTGAGAGCATGGTGACGCCATTGGAATGCTATTGTAACCGCTGCAATAATTTTTTTACTTCATCAAAACATTAACTTTTATTGAAGTAAAATGTGATTATTTGGCTAGCAATGTTAGCATTAGATGAAACTATACTAAACAATTTTATGTCGTTCAAATGTCGATGATATATTATGTGGTATTATATTGACGGTATATATTTCATGCATAGATAATTTATTGTCTAAGCAAATGCAAATAATTTGAGAAGAAAAAGGATTGGCTAAGCATGTACGAATTGAAGAAGAAGAACTAATGGTAAGAAGTTAAAAAATCTAGAAATATATTCTCACAAAATTTGATAAAAAACACATATTGATGTATTAAATCATAAGTCTATGCAACAAAAAGATCCTTTCATAATTATTTTCTCAAAACATACATCATTTTTCCTTTTGATCCAACTTATACTTCAGGTTAGGAATGAAAAATGAATAGTTGAGCAGCATGAAAAAGTATGGTTTGAGCAACAAGTTAAGAATAAAGATAGCAAAAGTTTACCGGTTTATCTTTTTCTGTGTCCAAGAGATTGATCTAAATTACTCAATTAGATCATTTGGATCATTTTTTTCCCCGAGAAAATATACAATCCTCAGAGGGGCGAATCTAAGACAATTAAAGATAAATTTTATGTTGTATACAAAAGTGGACATGTACATTAGCTTATTCAATTCAAACATTGGGCGAATGATAGACGCATTCAAACCACATCATTGAGCAATATGACTTTGATCCATGTATGTAATGACCTGGGCCCATGGGTCCATTTCGTTACAAGAAAGTAAGACGGACAAGATTTGGATCCAATTGGTGCATTGTCCTTCTTACTGATCCGGCCGCTGTTGCCAGAGGCAATTGATCACAACCACCAGGCAGGCAGGATTCTAGATGTGGCCCCCACAGGTTCAAGAGATGGCTCCCAATGAATGTAGCACTTTGCCCTACTTAGCTCCTGCACTTCCGACTGGTGCGAGGCTCTGATATATATTGTAAGACCCGGGCCCACGGGCCCATTTCGTTATAAGAAAGCAAGACGGACAAGGTCAACACCAACTTGGGCCACCATTCCAAGTTAATATGTGAAACATATGTACTTACCAGTAATATTGATTTCATATGATCCGGCCGCTGCCCTTTTGTGACCAACAAATCCTTGTAGCAATAGTTTATGATAATAAGTAATATGTGCATATGTGAGATAATTAATATAATAATTTATGATGTGATCACGTTAATTTATAGTATTACTCCCAAATGCAGACTGTAGGACCACATTTTTTTTTTTTTTTTTTTGCTTTTTAAGAAACCAGCACCGGGGCTTGATATATAATTAATGATACTCTCATATGCACATGGAAACGCTAGGCAAGCACAACATTTAGAAGGTATGCTTATATTTTAAGGTTGAATATTAAAAAAAAGGTTTAAATGTATTGTTTTCCTATATATATATAATACTTTACCTCATGTTCTCTTTCTTGATGATAGCCACATATTTCTACTAAAATTCAATAAGATAATTTATTATTGCTTCCTTGCCATGATGGAGCTATTAAAAATTGTTTTGTCCTAGTTGTTTTTCTTTTAGAAGAGTTACCTTATAAATACAGTCAAAGTTACGAAGCTAGATACAATTTTTCAATGGAAATAAACTATCATATATTATCACTCCATGCATTATAATTGTTAAACCTAGACTCCAGAATAAATACAAAAATATAAAATAAATAGCTATAATACAAGAAAACATGTTTTAGTTTTTAATATGACTAAAACATCTTCATTTTACGTTTCTTCTTAGTTATAGAATCAACAAAAACTTAACCACAAGTATCTAATTTTCTTGAAAGTTGCGTAAAAAGTGTTTTATATAATTTAATGATATTTTTAGTTATTTGAATATAAAATATTGAAAATATTGAATGATAGAATGAAGTATATTTCCTTTTCTATCATTTTCTAAAAAAGAGAAAAGATGAATTTTTACAAAAATAAGTAATCATAAAAATTATAATTTACTTAAAATAATTGCGTATATAAAATATATATTTGTACTTCAATTAATTTGTGCATTTCAAATATCATCTTAGTGGTTGAGTCCTTTTGAGCCATACTCATAATTTGGGATTCATTGTTATATTTTTTTACATATATTTAAAAATGAATCATTCTATCTATATTTTTCTATGTTTTTCCATGTAAGAAATTTTTAATATGGTAATTTTTAAGGATATCAGATCCTCTCTTTCTTTCAAGTTTGCCACTCTAAATAAAACATACAACCTACTCTAATTGTAAAAATGTCATAACAATTATTTATTTTATTTAATGAGAACAAAAATAAAGGATTAATGTAATTCATTGGGTACATATTTAGTTGCGCATCAGCTATGTGTGAAAATTTTTTTAAAGATTTATACAGAATCAAGGAGCTCACATAATACTTTCTTAGCTAGTCTTTCTGGATAATATTCTAAGTTGTCGTAAACAATATTCGAATAAATTTAATCCATGGATGAAATAATGTATATGAGCTTTATATGTACATGATTGTATTTGAATTTGTATTTGAATCATTAATTTAGTGAGAATGTCATAAATTAAACGAAAGTAATATATGAAAACCTACGTTACTATATGTTTAGTTTTACATTAGTTATATTTTAAAAAAATAATAAATATTTATGTAAAATAAAAAGGTTTAAATTGGCAAAAAGAGATAAGGTTGGACCTTTTCGTCGTCTACTTATCTTTTACTTATAATCATTTTCACCAATAAATTGGGGGTTTGTCTCCATCTTTACAGTCAGAAGAATTTTAAATTTGTCTGCCCAAAATTGGCGGCATTCGGATCGGTGCGACCGATGGATCCCCGGTCGTAGTCAGAGAAAAGTAGAAAAACCATGCACGGCACCAAGCTTGGTCCCCTGCCGTAGAGAAGCCGCGTCAAAAAAAAAAAAAACCTTCCGCGCTCTATATAAACCCACGAACTGGACCTCAAAGGTATCAAAAAAAAAAAAAGTAAACTCCTCTCTCCTCTCTCGCCGTCCTCGTCTCGAAGGTCTTGCCTCCATTACTTAGGTGCAATGATTAACGTTCCTTCTGATGAGGTTTGGGCATTGTTGTGCCCATTGTGGTCTACTGGGTATATTCAGGGATCTATATGATTCTCGGCTCCCTCGACAAGTACCGGTTGCACTCGAGGAAAGACGAAGACACCAAGAACTTGGTCTCAAAGCGTGAGGTTGTTGCAGGGGTTCTTCTCCAACAACTAGTGCAGGCCGCCGTTGCCATCCTTGTTTTCAGGGTATACATTATTAATTAAACTCTACAATACCATGCAATTGGTTTCATATACATTCATTCATTCATGTGCTGATCTAAAAGCTTAATGACCATTGCAGCTAGGTAGAGACGATGACACAATCTCCTCAAATGTTCAGAGTACTCCAATCCCTACGATTGTGAAACAGTTCTTCATCGGCATGTTTGTCATCGATACGTGGCAATATTTCTGGCATAGATACATGCACGTCAATAAGTTCTTATACCGCCACATCCATTCTTGGCACCACCGGCTCGTCGTCCCCTATTCGTTTGGGAGCCAGTATAACCACCCATTGGAGGGCCTCATCTTGGACACTCTCGGGGGAGCCCTAGCGTTCGTCATATCCGGCATGACACCTCGAACGTCCATCTTCTTCTTCTCCTTCTCCACGATAAAAGGTATCGATGACCATTGCGGATTGTGGCTTCCCGGGAACATATTCCACATGTTCTTCTGGAACAATACTGCGTACCATGACGTCCACCACCAGCTCTATGGCACCAAGTACAACTTCTCGCAGCCATTCTTCATCACATGGGATAAAATTCTCGGAACTCACCTGCCTTACACCCTCGAGAAGAGACCTGGTGGAGGCCTGCAAGCTCGACCAGTTACTAAACGCTAGCTAATATATACCAAATCAACGAGCAAGTCTGTTCTATACGTACACTGAGTTGTTATAATATTGTCATTTCTGTCTTTGTTTTGATGCAAGGGAGTCTAAACCAACCAATCTGTAAGGTGGTTTGTGTCTTCATACAATAAACTCTACAAGATTCATGGCGCAACAATTAAAAAAAGCTCCTATTTGGCCGGTTTATTTGCAATGTTTATGTTGTGAGAATTCAATTGTCACTATATTTCTTTGTTGTTATTACTTTTGTTATTCGAATTTTTGTGTATAAATATACAAGATTTTTCATACATGGGCTATGTTGGGCCAAGCTATTCAAAGTTGAAACAATAGCACAAAATTCAACAAAATTTTGAAATTGCAGAGAGAGTTTGGGGTATGGAGATGATAGCGTTTGCCTTGAAGTTGAGTATAATTTTTCAATGGAAAAGGTTTCTTCGTTCCATTGTGGAAATTAATTTTCATTCGTCATCTTTAATTTTAATTTCTATTTCTATTTTTTTTCATAAAAAATTTAAAAATATATTTTATTTCTAAAAATAAGAGATCATTTTTAAAATTAAATTTTTTTAAAAAAGTTGGATATGGAGGGTTGTTAATGGTGAGCCGGGTGGTGGCAAACATGATGAGTAATTTGCGCTTGATAGAAACTGACAATGATATATAGCTTCTTCCAGCTCGTCCCCTTCTTTTACAAACTTTTATCTTAAACATTTTCTAATCTAAATGCAATAATAATATTTACATTAAATTAAAGGATATTTGATGTTGGGCCCCTTTGACTTTTATCTAACTCCCAACCCCTCCTATCCCTTCCTAACTTTAAATGACTACTCTACTTCTCATTTTGGCGAAAAAGACATTTTTGCCTCCTCCCACCTAATGCATACGGAGAAAGTGTGTACAAAGATGATAACAATAAGCTTGAGCTTCGGCTGAGGGCGGCTCTGTTTTCTCTCTTGCTTTAAGGTTAGTACTCACTGTGGTTGTCTACTTGATCTCCGGCATGTTTGGCTGCTCCGGTCGTCCTTCCCCTCCATCGCTTGTCCGCGTCTACCTCTCCCTGCTCCTATGGCAGCGGATAGTGCTCGGGATACTCGGAAGGCTTGGAACAAGGGGCACGATTCGGGGTTTGAATGTGTTTCATCTTCTCCATCTTCGGCGACGGTGTCGAAACTCGAGGGTCGAGTCCCAGAGGTAGTTCAAATCCCTACTGCGGTCCTAGAGTCGTCTAGTGCTTGCTGGAAGGAGAAATCGATCTTGGCGCGGACCTTCCATCGATGGGTTCCTCAGGAAGCCTTCATCAGGGAATTTCAGCATGCGGGTATCTCCGACGACATCCATTCGGTATGCCTCGCCCACCACTGCTTTGTCTTCGATTTGAGGACTCCGGTGCTAAGGAGCTAGTGATCGGCCGACCGTGGGTTGTAAATGGACAACCTGTCGCTACTGAGAGCTGGCGCCCGGAGTTTGTTCTGGCAAGGGACTCTATCTCGGCCCTTCTTTGGGTGCATATACCAGCTCTACCCAAATGGAGTATTGGGATGAAACTGTGCTTGAAGCTATCTTGGCGCCGGCGGGACAGTTCATCTTCTTCGATCGTGCAACTCGATCTTTGTCTAGGGGAGCATTCGCCAGAGCCTGCATCCGCATTGATCTCCGGTGGCCTCTCCGACCTGGCGTTAGAATCTTGGGGTTGGCTTCTCCCTTCTAGCAGTCCTTCCAATACGAGAACCTAGTCGGAATTTGCCCCAATTATGGATCGATTCATCTCTCGGGCCCTTGCTCACCGTCGTCTCCGTCGTCCGATCTAGGGCAGGCTTCGCCGGGGCCGTTGTATGGCCCATGGATGTCGGCAACTCGCCAAAGGAAATCTCTTGTTCCGGTGCGGGTGGAGTCGAATCAGGTGTCCGGGACCCCCTCTGTTGGGACGTTCTCCTCCGGCAAGCAAGCGCGCCGGCATCCCCTGAAGGCCGGCAAGGGTGGTGGCAGTGAGGCTGTGGCACATGTTCTCCCGTCGGCTGGCTTGGTGGTGGATAAAGGACTGACTGTGGGAGCCATTGCCAACGGTGGTGTGCCGGATGGGGGCATCCGTGCCGATTTGATAAAAATAGTGAGGACTGAAGCCCTGTTATCTAGTTCTGAATTTTTGAGTTCAGATAGTCAGGTCCTGATATCAAAAAATCCATTTGCCCTTTTAGATGTGGGCAATGGGGATTGTAGACCTATGACTCAGCCAAATGCTAACCCAGGTCCTTCCAAGCGGGCCAGGCTCGAGGATTCCTCGTCCCTGAGATCGATTTCAAAAAGTGAAAATCGGAAAGGGAAAGGAATTTTTCCTAAGTCTAAGGATCCTAAGAAGAAGCTATCCTCTTCTGATACTTTGATCCCTAGTAGGGGTCCTGCCACTTTGGTCAGTAGGTCTGATAAGGACTCTAGTAGTCAGGACATTGAAGGTGACGAGAATTTGGGTCAGTCATCTAAGGGTGAGATACGTCATCATGATTCGGTCCTGTCCTGTATCAAGTTGGCAATTCAAGATCAGTCCATGGATTCAACCCTCCCCGTTGTTGCTTCCAGCTCTGTGGAATTCGTAACTGAGGATGGATCTCAGGGAACTGATAATATCCATATGGATTGTACTTCTCTGATGGCAGAGGGTGGTGCTTTGATCAAGGAGTACCCTGCTGACTTGGCTATGTTTGAAGATCAGGGTGGGTCCCACCCTTCCTTCAATTGCAAATGAAAATCCTTATATGGAATGTCAGAGGAGCTCGGAAACCTTCTTTTCGATCCTCCTTTGCTAGATTGTTGCAGATCCATAATTTTGACATCTCTATTCTATTGGAAACTCGGCTATCGGGAGATAGTTTGGTTCATTTTCGGAGATAGGCTGCTAGAACTTGGTCTTCTTATGCTGTGGAGTCTGTTGGCCTATCCGGTGGGATGGTTGCATTCTGGCGCCACTCTTCGGTTAAGGTCAATGCTTTTCATCAGTGTAATCAACAGATTGGTCTTCTAGTCTAAGAGGTATCTTCTGACCCCTGGCTTCTGTTGGGATCTTATGCCAGTACTGACTTCAGGGAACGGCGTGCTCTTTGGACTGAGAGTCTCTCTCTCCTTTCTCAGAGTATTCCTTCTATCTTGGCTGATGACTACAACTGCATTACTACTGCTAATGAGAAGAGAGGCGGTAGGCGGGTTACTGATACTCCAGATATCATGGAATTCAGATCCTTCATCTCCTCAGCTGGTTTGTTAGATTTGGGGATCTCGGGTCCACAATTCACCTGGTGTAACAATCGCCAGGGTTCGGCTAGAGTTTGAGAAAGATTGGACAGAGCCTTGGCCACTGCCCAATGGTCTTAGATGTTCCCCTCTACCACTGTCACTCATCTGCCTCGCGTCGCCTCTGATTATTGTCCGCTCTTGATATCCACTATCACTGACTTAGTGTTGCAGCGTTAATTTAGATTTGAGCAGTTTTGGACCTCCTATCCCTTAGCTCGGTCTATTGTGGCTCAGGTTTGGCATTTACCGATGAGAGGCAATGCTTATTATCGTCTCTCGAGGCTATTGGAGTTGCTGAGACGTCGCCTATCGAGATGAATAGATTGGAGGTTGGGAACCTAGTGAGAAACATTGAGCAGGTGGAAGCTGATATTGCTGCCTTTCAGGATAGGGAGGATCGGGATGGCTGTCTCTCTGATACTGATCTCTTCTCTCTTGGATCTAAGATTGCTCTTCATCACTCCCTACTTCTGCAGTAGGAGTCCTATTGGAGGCAGCGATCTAGGATTCAGTGGCTTTGAGAGGGGGATCGCAACACTAGATTCTTTCATCAGACCACTCTGAAGCGTAGGGCAGCTAACAGGATTCGGCGGTTAGTTGATGAGGAGGGAAACTCTCAAGAGGATTCTGTTATTATCAGGGATCGGCTATTCCAGTTCTTTCAATCTAGGTGGACTGAGTCCATGGGGGTGGGGGCTCTGGTTGTCAGGGTTCCTTCTTCCCAAAAGGTCTCTAAGCTCCAGAACAACCTTCTGATTAGGCCTATTACTGATGGTGAGATCCATATGGCTTTATAGGACCTTGGGTCTGATAAGGCGCCCGGACCGGATGGCTTTCCGCCATTCTTCTTCCGTCATTATTGGATATTGTTGGTCGGGAGGTCACCCAGGCTATTCAGAGTGCATTTCTGTCCAATTCCATTCCTACTGACTGGAATCAGACTCTCATTACCCTTATGCCGAAGTGAGCTGATGCCTCTTCTCCTCAGCACTTTCGACCGATCAGTCTATGCACTACCTTATACAAGTTCTATGCTCGTCTCTTAGTCTCCCACCTGCGGATGGTTATTCCTCAGCTTATCTCTCTAGAACATGGGGCTTTCATCAAAGGTCGGAGCATTTCCGATAATGTCATCATTGCGCAGGAGTTTATGCACGATCTCCAAAGGGCCCCGGTCAGGCAGTGTCTTATGGATGTCAAGTTAGATATAGAGCGTGCCTACAACAAGATGAGCTGGGGATTCATGCACTGAACCCTGCTTGAATTTGGTTTTCATGCTTAGTTTATTGACTGGATTATGGCTTGCATTTAGAAGCCGTCATTCTCTCTTATTGTTAATGGTGTGTAGTCCTCTTTCTTTCAATCTTTCGTGGGTCTGCGACAGGGTTGTCCTTTATCCCCGTTTCTGTTTGTTTTAGCTGCGGATGACCTATCTTGTGCTCTTCATCAGGCATAGCAGGACTGTCGTATTGCCCCCTTTATGGCTGCTCCCTCGGGGCCCCCTCTCACCCATCTTCTTTTTGCAGACGACTGCATTCTGTTAGGCCAGGCCTCTCTTCATAATGCTGTTGGTTATGCTTCTATTATTCAGAGCTATTGTGATGCTTCTGGCCAGAAGGTCAACTTAGATAAGTTCACGATCTGCTTCAGTCCTAAGACTTCCAAGTCAACCAGAGATGTTATACATCAAGCTCTGGGCATCTTGAACAAGGCAGATGGACTTTTTTATTTGGGGATCCCTCTCTTGGGAAGGCATTCTCGCATTAGTGATTACACTTACCTCGAGCGATGCATTCAGGACCGGATGAATGGATGGCAGGTGACCAGTTTATCCATGATGGCGAGAATCACCCTTATACGCTCTGTCCTTACGTCTCTCCCTATGTATCTTTTATCTAATGTTGTGGTCCCTATTACATGTCTTCGAAGGATGGAGCGTTGCTTTAGGGACTTTCTATGGGCTTCCATGCAGGACGGTCACGATATTTATCTGCAGGCTTGGGATTCGATCTGTATGCCTCTGCGTGAAGGTGTCTTGGTATCCAGTCTTTGCTTGCTATGAGAGAGGCTCTGTTGGCCAGGCATGCCTCGAGACTTATTCTTGATCCTCACTGCTTCTGGAGTTCCTTCATGCGTGCTAGATATGGTGCCTGGCCTCCTTCTGATGTTCTATCTACTCGAGGGCACTCCTTCTTTTGGAAAGAGGTGTATCGTCATGCTTCGACTATATTGAACAATGTGTTCTGGATGATTGGTGACGGATCCTTAGTTGATGTTGCTCAGGACACTTGGATCTCGGATCTTCCCCTCTGCCGATGGCCGTCATTCATCAGTTCAGAAGTCCCGCTTGGCATGAGGGTTTGGGAGCTCATTACTCAGGACTCTTCTTCTTGGGATTCCCAGGCGGTAACTAGGTTATTTGGGGATGAGCTTTCTCGACGGATTCTTTCCATCCCTATTATCTCGGGTCCCATCCATGATACTAGGTTATGGCGTAGATCTTATCTTCCTAGGGCCCCCACTTCGGATCTCATTGAGGAGTACACATACCAGCCTCATGTTTTGAGGGATGCTATCTGGATTTGAAAGCTCCCCATTCACCCCAGGGTCCAGTTATTTTTATGGAAGATCATGTGGAACTACCTCCCTTCTTGCTCCTTGCTTTCTAGAAGGGGTCTCCTTATTGAGGCAACTTATCCACTGTGTAGAGAGGAGGAGGAGACTATTGGCCATGTGATTCTTTTGTGCCATAGATGGAGTGGGATTTGGATGAGGATGGGGTATACATGTAGAGTTGATGGTTATGGTTCTCTGTGCTCCCAATTTCTTGATGATATTTGGAGATCCTCCCGTCAGCGGAGCATTCTTTGGGCTATCACTGCCTATCAGATCTGGCTGGCGGATAACCATATTATCTTTGCTGATGTGACTATCTCTCCTCTTAGATTAGAGCAAAAGATTAGATCTATGGTTGCTGAAAGTACTCTTCTGATCAAAGGCCTTGATTTTTGCTACCCTGGCCACTGGGGATCCCCTACTGCTATGGCAGCGAACCGTCACACTGTTTTTATATCTTGGGAGCTCCCCCTCCAAGGTTTGTGAAAATCAACTTTGACGGGAGTGCTCGGGGAAGACTTGCTGGGTTTGGGGAAGACTTGCTGGGTCTGCTTTCGTTATCTGGGGTCTGATGGTGCTTTACTGTCGGCAAGCAATTTTGCTTCCTTAGATTCTTCGGTTCCTCTGGCTGAGCTTTATGCTGTGTGGGCTGGTATCTCCCATACTGTTTGGAGACTTCATGCTCACAACCTCTTCATTAAAGAGGATTCTCTTACTGTCATCCAGTGGCTTCAATTGGGTTACTGTGACCATGTCCCGACCAACCCTCTCCTCAGTGACATTCGAGCGGTTCTGCATGGTACTCACAGAGTCCACATCCGGCACATCTACCGAGAAGCTAATTCAACAGCTGACTGGATAGCGGCAGCTGTGGTCCATCATGTGAAATTTTGGAATCAGGGTGACCCCTGTCCTTTAGCTTTTAAGCAAATTTTGTATTTTGATAATTCTGGGCTGACTCGCACAAGGTTAGTGTGATCGCCCTCTTGTACTAAAAAAACAAAGATAATAACAATATATATAGAGATGAGCTATATATGTACATACAAAAATATAATTGTGTAAAAAATAGACTAAGTATATATGTACATCATGATCTAAATATGTATAGCATTCATCTAAGTGTGTATATAATATAAATGTGCATAAGTATAGCCTAAGTGTGCACATAGTGAAAATATAAGTGTGTATATGAATGGACATACATATATATATATATATATATATATATATATATATATATATGTATGTATATATATATATATATATATAAGGTAAATGTATATATAAGATATACTAGAGCCTGACACGGCATGGCCCAGGCCCATCGGGCCGCACCTCTAGACGGGCCATGCCAGGCCTGGCCCGACATATGGCCCATATGCCGTGCCAGGCCAGGCCTGGCCTGGCCCGACATATGGCCCATATGCCGTGTCGGGCCAGGCTTGGCCCATCAGGGCCGTGCTAGAGGCCCAGATGGTTCCCCAACCCCAATCCCCTTTTTTTTTTTTCTTTCTTTCTCGTTCCCCTGGTTCACCCGAACCAAGGGCGCTAGTGCTGGCGACCAAGGTCACCATCGGCCTCTTCCCGGGTTTGCTCGACCGTCAGCAACCGACCTAGAGCCAGCCGCCATCGCAACCTTCCTCTACCTTTCTCTCTCTTTCTCTTTGCTTCTCCCACGATGCTATTACTATGTCGGTAGCACGATCGGTCACCTCCAGTCGGCCAAACCATCACCGGACGCTCGCTCGGTGCCGTTGGGGGTCACCAGCCGCCTCCTAGGCCCGGTGAGGCGGCAAGCACGCCATTGGGCCTGGACCAATGCAGGAGCCGAACCGGTTCCCGTCCATAAAAAGGGCCGCCTTTGCCCTCTCTCCTCTCTTTCATGCTCGGTCTCCCATCGGACGCTCGTCGGCGCCGATGGAGATCGTCGGCCGCCTCCTCGGTCCGACGAGGCAGTAGACATGCTGCTAGGCCTGGACCAATATGTGAGCCGAACCTGACTTTCGTCCAGAAGAAAGGCTGCCTTGGCCCTTTCCTTCTCTCTCTTTCTAATGGGTCATGCCAAACTGATGAGTCAAATTTTTTAAGTTCAGCATGGCATGATATAGTATCCTCTCCTTCTTTCTCTTTCTGATTGGCCATGCGAGACTGATGAGTCAGATTTTTTAAGTTCGGCATGGCATGACAATAGTATTTTGCCACGCCAAGCACAATCTGGTTTGTATGGAATCGTGCCGGCCCATCCCTGTAAGGTACATGTGTATATATAGGTTGGACGTTTTCGTCGTTTACTTATCTTTTACTTGCAATCATTTTCAGCAATAAATTGGGGGTTTGTCCCCATCGATCTTTACAGTCAAAGAAAAATTTTAAATTTGTCTGCTCAAAGTTTGTCCCCGGACGTAGACAGAGAAAACCATCATGCACGGCACCAAGCTTGGTCCCCTGCCGTAGAGAAGCCGCGTAAAAAAAAAAAAAAAAAAACAACTTCCGCGCTCCATATAAACCCACGAACTGGACCTCAAAGGTATCAAAAAAAAAAAAAAAAAGTAAACTCCTCTCTCCTCTCTCGCCGTCCTCTCAAAGGTCTTGCCTCCATTACTTAGGTGCAATGATTAACGTTCCTTCTGATGAGGTATTGGGCATTGTTGTGCCCATTGTGGTCTACTGGGTATATTCAGGGATCTATATGATTCTCGGCTCCCTCGACAAGTACCGGTTGCACTCGAGGAAAGACGAAGACACCAAGAACTTGGTCTCAAAGCGTGAGGTTGTTGCAGGGGTTCTTCTCCAACAACTAGTGCAGGCCGCCGTTGCCATCCTTGTTTTCAGGGTATACATTATTAATTAAACTCTACAATACCATGCAATTGGTTTCATATACATTCATTCATTCATGTGCTGATCTAAAAGCTTAATGACCATTGCAGCTAGGTAGAGACGATGACACAATCTCCTCAAATGTTCAGAGTACTCCAATCCCTACGATTGGGGAAATTCTATTGGCGCCCCAAATATTACTCTCCACACCCACATTTACTTAAAATTAGAATACCTAAAATACCCTAAGATGTAATTACTTTTCTACCCTGCTTATTTCTCTCTACACCCACCTGATCAAAACCCCTAATAAATTTTCAAAACTCCTCTCCCAGCCACAGCCATCTCCCTCCCTCCCTCTCTCAACGATTCTCTCTGAAATCATGGTCTAGACAAGGTTTGTAGCTCTCATTTCAACAATGGAGAAGCAAATAGTAATCTGGGAAGGCGACGGTGACGATAAGGTTCGTTTTTAAAAAATGTATCGTCATTTTTTTTTTCCCGGATCGCGTTCCGTTCGGCCTACCAGGGCCGAACGGAATAGAAATGTTCGGCCTTCCCAGGCCGAACCGATACATAATGTTCAGTTTAACCTGGCCGAACAGATGCATTCTGTTCGGCTAGGTTATGTCGAACATAATGATTTCGTTCAGCCCAGTGTGGCCGAACGAAAGCATTCTGGTCGGCCACAGGCCGAACATTTATTCTGTTCGGCCCTGGTAGGCCGAACGAAACCATTATGTTCCAAATATAAATTTAACATAATATTTTATCCTTGTAGGATGATGCGTCAACCGAATCAAGCAAAATTGGCTCAGATTGTGTTATGGATTACACAAATGAATTTACAACTTACGAAGTATGATAAGTTTAATTGCAATTGTTTCTGACTTGTTTTAATTGTATACTATACTTGCTAAATTATACTATTTAATGTGTAGATATTCAAGAGTAGAGAAGAATTGTGTAGTTGGTGTCGGGAAGCTGGGAGGAGGAACGGATTAGTTATTGTAATTAAAACATCTGATTCGGGAAGCAATGTTAGGAAACCAAGAATCAAGTTAGGTTGCGAAAGGAGCGGTAAGCACAAAAGCACAAGCGGAAAGGAAAAGGAAAAGGGATCAAAGAAGAGGGCTAGTGGTACAAAGAAGTGTGGATGCCCATTTTTATTATGAGGAAGGAAATTGGACACTGCGATGATTGGATTTTGGAGGTTATTTGTGGAGTGCATAATCATCCGTCTGCGAAGCATTTCGAGGGACACTCTATGCTGGAAGATTATCTAGGGAGGAGACTTCATTGTTAGTGGATATGTCGAAAACTTTGGTTCGGCCAAAGGATATATTGTCCACATTGAAGCAAAGGGATGCCTACAATGTTACGACAATGAAGACGATCTACAATGCACGCCAGAGTGTAAGGTTTTAGAGAAAGCAGGGAGATCACAGATGCAACATCTTCTTGTAAATTAGCCGAGGCTAAATATATTGAGTGGCATAGGAGTTGCGGTAGTACTGACGTGGTGCGTGGCTTTGTGGTTGTGTGGAATGGAGAGGAGGATATGGGGCCCGGGCCGTCGGGTGCGCAGACAAGAGGGTACTCAAATTATTTTTTAATATTTAAAATGAGTAATTTATTGAGTTATTTCAAAATCTTTAATAAAATCCGGCACGCCACCGGCACGGGCCGGCACGGGGCTTTGTGGTTGTGTGGAATGTGGAGGAGGATATGGGTCCCGGGCCATCTGGTGCGCAGATCGGCACGGGGCACCAATTGATGGCCAGCGTAATATTGGCCGGCAAGCGTTTCATTGGCACGGCATTCACGGGATGGCGACGAATACTGGCATGGCACGGGATGGCACGTGAAATGTTTGACAATAAGATAAAAAAATTGTAATTGAAACTTTCATTTCATTTCATTTGCTTTGAATGTTACATATAACAAATATTGACTTTGTAACAAGCATCTCTAACCTAACAGACTGACCGCGTATAGATAGAACCTCCTGACGCGCATCTGTATCTGACACACCCAATAGCTCAACAAGTATGTCCTCAGCATCCGATCGCTCATCCTCTCACATGACACTGAGGAACCCGTGACAGTAATCCCTAAGATGGCGGCTACATCGTCCAATGTAATAGTCATCTCGCCATAGAGATGGAAGGTGTTCGTCTCGGGCTGCCATCCTCTACGAAGCCCGAGACAAGAATCTTATCGGTGAACCGATAAGAGGAGTGCACTAGATCTATAAGGCCCGACTGCTCTACGATTGTCCTGAACTTCCTATTCGATTGCCCTGATGCCCACCACTGCCATTCAGCTACCTTGGCAGCATGGTTCATGCACTTCAGTGGAGCCCGTTCCTGTAATATAAATGCCATTAATAATTTATATCACAGCATCGTAACGATACATTAAAGAAAGTAAAATGCATAGCAATTAAACAATACCTGTTGCCTCCAGATCGAGGCTGCTATATGTGTCCTGAAACTACTCAGGACAGACTCATCCTCTGGACCTCCTGGACATGGCCCGACAGCTTCACCTTCAACGTCCATAGCGGGCATGTCCTCGTCTACTGTCTTAGCAGGGGGCGATAGCAGGAACCTCGGCCTCAGCATGACGGCACGACGTCTTCTGGCTGAAGCCGTAGGTCTAAATCGCGAGGACCAGCATCCATATATGAAACTCAGCATATACGTCAATCAAAATGCAAATCAAGTAGACAAGTTATATGACGAAACTGAACAAAAAATTCAGATTTACATTGATGAATTATAAGACTAAATTGACCAAGAATGACAAGCCAATAAGTGCAATTGCCAAAATTCAGTAGTGTTGTGTGCAAGTGGGTAATAAGTTTACTGTTAACGACCTGAGAGCTCCCATGCCTCCATGCCGGACAACCCGCCGGAGAGGGAGCTCCGGGCGGGAATGCCGCCGGCATTCACAAAAAAAAAAAAACCTTAACGGGGAAGGGACCCGGCGGGCGCCGGCTCCCTTCCTCGTTCTCATGCCGGACCGCCGGCATGGGAGCTCCCATGCTTCCCATGCCGGACAACCCGCCGGAGAGGGAGCTCCGGCCGGAAATGCCGCCGGCATTCACAAAAAAAAAAAACCTTAACGGGGAAGGGACCCGGCGGGCCGCCGGCTCCCTTCCTCGTTCTCATGCCGAACCGCCGCCGGCATGGGAGCTCCCATGCTTCCCATGCCGGACAACCCGCCGGACAACCCGCCGGAGAGGGAGCTCCGGGCGGGAATGCCGCCGGCATTCACAAAAATAAAAAAAAAACCTTAACGGGAAGGGACCCGACGGGCCGCCGGCTCCCTTCCTCGTTCTCATGCCGGACCGCCGCCGGCATGGGAGCTCCCATGCCGGACAACCCGCCGGAGAGGGAGCTCCGGACCGCCTGCATGGGAGCTAAGTAAAAAAAAAAAAAATTAACTCACCTGGCCGGAGATCCGCCGGAGGGGAGGAGGTGCTCCGCCGGGAGGGGAGGAGGAGCTCGGTGGAGGCCGGGGGGGGGGCCGTGGATGAAAACGGGGAGGGGTGGGTGGGGTGTGCTGAGAAATTGTGAGGGATGAAAATGGGGTGGGGTAATTAGGGATTAAAAAAAAAGGTGGGTGTAGTGAGTTAAGTTGTGGGTGTAGTTAGCAAATTTTTTTTTTTTTTTTAAATGCGGGTGATGAGAGAATTTTGTGGGCGCCAATAGAAGCTCCCCTACGATTGTGAAGCAGTTCTTCATCGGCATGTTTGTCATCGATACGTGGCAATATTTCTGGCATAGATACATGCACGTCAACAAGTTCTTATACCGCCACATCCACTCTTGGCACCACCGGCTCGTCGTCCCCTATTCGTTTGGGAGCCAGTATAACCACCCATTGGAGGGCCTCATCTTGGACACTCTCGGGGGAGCCCTAGCTTTCGCCATATCCGGCATGACACCTCGAACGTCCATCTTCTTCTTCTCCTTCTCCACGATAAAAGGTATCGATGACCATTGCGGATTGTGGCTTCCCGGGAACATATTCCACATGTTCTTCTGGAACAATACTGCGTACCATGACGTCCACCACCAGCTCTATGGCACCAAGTACAACTTCTCGCAGCCATTCTTCATCACATGGGATAAAATTCTCGGAACTCACCTGCCTTACACCCTCGAGAAGAGACCTGGTGGAGGCCTGCAAGCTCGACCAGTTACTAAACGCTAGCTAATATATACCAAATCAACGAGCAAGTCTGTTCTATACGTACACTAAGTTGTTATAATATTGTCATTTCTGTCTTTGTTTTGATGTAAGGGAGTCTAAACCAACCAATCTGTAAGGTCGTTTGTGTCTTCATACAATAAACTGTACAAGATTCATGGCACAACCAATAAAAAAACTCCTCTTTGGCCCAAGTGATGGAAAAGAATCCATATATGAATAAATACTAGCAAGTCATAATAAGAAGCGGAATAATAAATAAATGCACGAATCACACAATCACACAGAAATACAAGATTTACGTAAAAAATTCCTCCAAGATAAAGATCCCTCCAACATGGTGACAAGTTTTACATCAACTGTTGTCTTCAATGCCTCATCCCAAAATCTTTTAGGTAACTTGGACTGTGAAAGCATACATTTGATCTTTTCCATGATGGTGCGGTTCATCCTCTCTACAATTGCATTATGCCGAGGAGTACTAGGAACTGTCATCTCATGCTGAATGCATGTGACCTGCCATAATCATCAAATAACCCTGTATACTCACCATCATTATCAGACCTTATGCATTTCAATTTCTTTCCTATTTCTCTTTCAACTCTGGCATGAAACTCTTTGAAGACATTAATAACCTGATCTTTGGTCTTCAAACTATAGACCCAAACTTTTCTAAAAAAATCATCTATAAAAGTGACAAAATAAAGTGCACCACTGATACCTGAAATATTAACAGATCCACCAGGAGTTTTGTCCTCAGAAGACTATAAACATCTGTATAGACACGATCCAAGATATGCATTTTTCTAGACAAAGCAAGACTAGCAAAAGAAACTCTATGTTGTTTGCCAACCAAACAATCAACACATGGGTTCAGATGTATCCTTTTGAAGTCTGATAGAACTTCTCCCTTGGAAAGAACTTGCAGCCCCTTCTCACTCATGTGTCCCAGTCATTTATGCCATAATTCCATGCTGAAATCTTTCTCTATAGCATTCAACTGTTCACCATAAGCTTTAACCTGCAACCTATACAAAGTGTGCAATTTCTTTCCACTGGCTATAACAAGTGAACCTCTACTGAGCTTCCATTACCCTTTGTAAAATCTGCTATCAAAGTCTTCATCATCAAGTCTTCCAACTGAGATTAGATTTAGCCTCAAGTAAGCCACATGCCTTACATCCTTGAGCACCAACTTACAGCCAAGATTGGTCTTCATGTGGATGTCACCCATACCAATGATGTCTACTATGCCTTGATTTTTCATCTTGACAACACCAAAATTTTCAGTCCTATAGGTAGAAAAAAACTCTCTCCATGGTGTAGCATGATAAGAAGCATCTATGTCAATCACACACTTATAACTCTGACACACATAAGAAGATACCATCAGAAGTAGATAAAATCAAATATTCATCACTTTGCACTGTAGTGTGATATTCTCCTTTGACTATGTATCCTCCACTTCTTTTCTCTTTATCTTATTCTTCTTAGACTTTTTACATTGATTCTTGTAGTGCCTTTTCTCACCACAATTGTAGCAAGTAATATCTTTTCTTGACCTTGATTTGCTTCTACCCTTGTATGAATTGTCTCTATTTTTAGACTTTGATCGTCCTCTATTCTCTGAGACAAGTGCCTGTGAATCAATCTGAGAAGTTGCTGAATTCTTCTTCTCAACTCCTCATTCAACAAATTGCCTGTTACTTGAGAATTAGAATTACTGAGGAAAACCATCAGTGTCTCCCAACTTTCTGGCAATGAACTGAGAAGTAACAATACCTGCAACTCATCATCAAGAGACATTTTCATAGAAGATAACTAGTTATTAATACTCTACATTTCATTCAAATGCTCAGCAATAGAAGCGCCCTCTTTATATTTCATATTCACAAGTTTTCTGATCAAGAAAGCCTTGTTGCCAGTTATTTTTCTCTCATAGAGACTTTTTAACTTTTTTCAATAAGAGTATGCATAAGTCTCAGTGGAAACATGGTGGAAGACACTATCATTCAACCACTGCCGAATAAAATCGATTGCTTTCTAATCTAACATGATCCAAGCATCATCTGTCATTATAACAGGCTTTGCTTTGACCCCTTCCAAAGGTCCATATAGATCCTTGCAATACAAGAGGTCCTCATCCTTGGTTTTCATATCATCCAATTATTTTCGTTTAGATTAGTCATGCGAGAAACATTACCGGCCTCCATGCTCGCACACAAAAATTTAAGACAGAACCATGCTCTGATACCAGTTGATGGGAAAGAATTCGTATACGAACAAATACTAGTAGGCCGTAATAAGTAGCGGAATAATAAATAAATGCACGAACCACACAATCACATAGAAACACAAAAATTTACGTGAAAAATCCCTCCAAGATAAAGAAAAAAAAACATAGGTAAGCCCGACAAGAAGATCCACTATAAAATAATAAATATTCAAGTCTCAAAGTCTCTTGCCTGGACTTGAGAAACAATCATCAGAGAATAATATGGATATAAGGATTACATCACCGAAAAATACGATCTCCAGCGTTACCTCCTTATTTTCTTCCCTTCTCTTCTTCTTTTTTTTTCTTCTGCAGCACCTTCACATGATTCTTGGAGCGGAAGTCCTTCCATGTAGCCAGGCACCAGCTGCAGCTTTCCTTTTCTTTGCTCCTAACACCAGCCGCAGTCTTCCATCTCTTTCCTCGCACCAGCCATCGTATTTATAGAGAAATATAAAGAGAGAAACGCCAGAATCAGGTTACGTGCTCTCACGGCTCTCTTGATGACTGTTCCCACAAAGACTAAAAAGAAAAAAAGCATAGAAAAAAGGGAGCGCTCTCCCTTTCAGCCCTAATGGGCTGAATGAATGGGCCATGGGCCCAACACCAAGTTCCCAAAAAGCTGGGAGGTTCCACCTTTGACATATGAGATAATGAGAAGATGTTTCCTTGAGGAAAGACAAAGGGAAATAAACAATCGAGAAATCCCAGTTTGGCAAACAAAGGTAGCAAGTTCGGTGTTTTGTTATTTCAGAAGAAAAGAAAAAAAAATTCTGCCGCTTTGAGAATGAACTATTGTAAACTAAAACAAAAAATTACAACTAACTATATATAGGTGTATTTTTGCATTTCATCTTCTAAACTAAAAATAATTATAGTTGACCTCCTCCTTGAGATATAATTTATACTTTATATTACTATTTAAATAGCCATTAAAGTTAACTAAATACATATACACTACAAGAAAAATGACTTATTATGGCGAATTAATTCATTGCAATATATACAAAAGTCACCGTAATAAGTTATTACGATGATAAAAAGTTTGTCACAATACATTCCAAAATCATCGTAATAAGCTGTTGTCGTAATAACTTATTAGACGAAAATAATTTTATCGTAATAAATAACATATTATGACAAAAATATATCATCATTATTATTTTTTTAAAAAATATATTTTTAATAAAAACCTATTACGACAACTTAATTTTACCGTAATAGCTTCCTATTATGGTGAAAATAATTTGTCGTAATAATTTGTAACCGATTACGGCGAAACTATTTCATCGTAATAGAGAGCTATTACGGCGAAAATGTTTCACCATAATAAATTTTTTTTTTATTTTTTTTTTTTGCATCTATTACAATAATTTAATATAATATTAAAGCAGCGATATTAGACATAATTTTTTTCTTCAAAATTTTTAAAAAAAATTAATAAAAATTTTCATTCATTCAATAAAATCATCATATACAATGTTTTTAAAAATATATAATTAAAAAAAATACATGTACTATGAAGGAAATGAGGTATGCTGAGATCTACTAGAAGAAAATTCAGGCACTAGCTGTCGCATGTAAGTAGTGAGCTCATCAGTCATCGCCTTTAGATCCTCGATGATCTTAGTGATGAGCTCTCGGCACTCATGTAGCTCATTCTTTAATTGAGTTTTCAGAAGATGAACTACCTCTAGTTCTCGACGTACCCTTCGGTAGTGGACCCCATCCCCTTTTATAGCCATATCTAGAACCTAAAACCTCCTCAAAAGCGGCATCCTCATTGATTGGTTCTACTGTAGAGTCTTGTGAAGAAAGTCGCTCTACTAACTGTGCCTGTAATGAAAAGAAAACAAATTCAACATATTTAGTATAAAACATTACATTTAAGAATATTATATTTTTAATTGATAAAACTTACATGGGTATCTTCAGCTCTTCCATTTATCCATTGATTCTTGTTTTTGTTAAAATAAAGAGTATTCCACATATGAAGTCTTGATGGCTCCTCTTTCATAACAGGATCTCTCCGAAAAGAAATAATAATAGTTTAAGACAATAAATTTCGTCAAAAAAAAAAATCATAATATGAAACTTTTGTGATACTACAAACTTGGAACATTTGTGAACCATCTTTATTTGAAGCCCTATAACCAGCTCTAAGTACTCTCCATATCAATTACCAACCAAAAGAAATTTCTTATTATAAATGATATATTTGACTTCACATATTTGATGGCTTCATAAATTATATCCATGACACCTTGCATTATCTACAAAATATCATCCATTTTAGCTATGAAATCTATATGGTATTAATTTTAAATCGAAGAAGTGTACATGATGAGCTCCCCACATGACATTGGCACACAATACAAAGGATATTGACTAATGGAAGAGAAACCTAGTGGTGAGGAACCCATGGACTCATCAGACTCAAAAAATTTGAGTGTGCCATGCACTGAATTCCTCCGCAAGAAAACTAGTGGGCTCTATGCTTGTGTGAGGTCAACAAGCAGTGTTTCTAACGAGGATGTGGCCACAAACATGAGCAGAAGGAAAGGCGTTCCCCATAGATCTCCTCTGTGCTAAGAGCTGATCGATATTCTTGACTGCTGCTTTTTTGATCTCTTCCTGCTATAAACTAATCAGTTATCATTTTTCCTCTTTTTTTCTTCTGGTATTAATCAAATCATATGTACATTTTTCAGAGGCAATATCCATCAATTCTTGTACTTAGTCATGAAATGGAGCTCTTATTAATTAAGCTGTCTCCTGGACCTAACCATTTTGCAATTAGACATCCATGAAAAATGTAGTTTCAATAGAATGTTTTGCAAGCTCTTGAGCAAGTAGGTGTATTTATCTGAAGAGAACTGGGAACCAGCCTTTTTACTGCCATATAATTTCACATTGAATCCTGGTCACTACATATATTTTAAATATTGCAAATATATGAGTCTGTTATATAAATAATTATGCCTATGATGTTACAATGTGTTGGGATGCAAAGGTTTGAAACAGTGGAATCAAAAGGTACTCTAGAAATGCTAAATTTCGAAAATATATGCAAGTGAGGCAAATTATAATTCTTCTTCTATGCAACACCAATCTCCTTGATCAGAGCATCCAATGAAATCTTTTATAATTTAACGGACAAATGACTGAAGCCTCTAGAGTCTTGACACTACTCTTTCTTTGAACAACATCACAGACATCCTTCATAGTTAATGAGCAAATATAGAATGATTGTGGGGATGTGGTAGAATACAACTAATGAAAATAAACCAACTAGTGAACTATAATGACCATAAAAAAACATGCACACCATGACCCAACTAAAATGTACCTAAAAGCAAGATACAGATCCATGATGCAAGAACAATAGTTCAATGTGATGGAAGAATTCAAGGAGGAGCAGAAATTACAAGTACTTCTAAGAAACTAGAACCATAAATTCAGCTAAAATCTCAACCCAAGAAACAAAATCTTATTGCTTGCAGCCAAAATTCCAATGACATTGTATTGATCAATCCAAAATGTGGGTAACATTAAATAATAATTATGTTGCTGACCACACATAGGTCTTCACAAGACAAATTAGACACAATGCACCATTGAGCAATCATAGAACAAAAGTTTCTTCCTGACATCATGCAGATACCAAAAAAGATATATTTAAAACGACACTATAATAAATACCGAAATAAAAGTATGTTGATCACATAACAATTTTAAAGATGATGCAACCAATAAGTTTCTTGGTCCATAAAACAGTTACGTGCATCCGAAAACTCTCTTTCGTACATGCATTGTATACATCAACACCTTCGATCGATAAATATTTAAGTTCATCCACTATTGGCCTTAAAAATATATCCATTTCCCTTCCTGAAGATTGAGGATCGGAGATAAGTAATGACATCATGAAGAATGTCTCTTTCATATATTTCCATGGAGGCAAGTTATAAGGTACTAAAATGATGGGCCATATACTGTATGTATTACTCATGTTTCCAAATGGATTGAAATCGTCTGAAGCAAGACCTAACCTTACATTTCTTGGTTCACTGGCAAACTTAGGATACTTTTGTTCAAAATCTTTTCATGCTTCTCCATCTGCTGGATGCCGTAACACCCCATCTGTGATTGATCTCTTATCATAGTGCCACCTCATATCTTTAGCTGTATGTTTTGAAGCATATAAGCATTTCAAACGAGGTGTGAGTGGAAAATGCCGCATAACTCTATAAGGTATCTTCTTACCTTTGTCTCCAACGACTTGGTACCTAGAATCGTTGCATACCGGACATTTTTATAAAGAGGCATTCTCCTTCCAAAAGATAGCGCAATCATGCTTGCATACATGTATGTTCTCGTAGCCTAAACCCAACTCATTCATCTTCTTTTTGGCCTCATAATGCAAAGATGGTATCCTAGTACCATTCGAAAATGCCTCTTTCAATAGGTCAAGCAACATATTGAAAGACTTATTTGTTCACCGATTGAGGACCTTAATATGCATTAACTTCACTAAGAATGTCAAAGCAGAAACTTTTCACATCCAGGATAAAGCTCAAATTCTCACATCTAGGATAAAGCTCAAATTCTACCTCATTGAAAAGATCATCCAATTTCTTACTGTGATCGGTCCTTCCATGGTCAGACATCATCGGATTGTCATCATCATTGCCAACCTCAGTGTGAGCACCACTTGAGCCAGCGATGTCCTGCAATGCTTCGACCATTTCATCTTGTTCCCTTTCTTTGTCATCATCTTCATTCTCATTTTCATCTAAGACATTGCTTCCAAACTGTTCTCCATGAAAATATCACGTCTGATACGTCTTCGAAAAACCCCTTAACGAACAGTGTAATTTAATTAAATCGGGCTTATGCCATGAGCCATTATAACACCGCACACATGGACAACTTATCCTCCCTTCTTCATTAACATGAAGCCTTGCCTTTTCTATGAACTTCTTAATGCCAGCATCATATTTTGGACAATTTCGATTCTTTAGTATCCAACTCTTATCAATCAGCATCATTGGATGACACCAAATCTGAATAAAATCACTACAAGAAAATATATTTTTAGCGACACAAAAAATGCGCTAAACATAAATTTGCGTCGCTAAAGAGGCTTAGCGACACCGTTGTGACGAAATAAAGTCATCGCTAAATGGTTGGTCGGTAAAGAATTTTTTGTCGCAACGACGTCGCAATTTAGTGATGCAAAGTTTTTATCGCAACTGCGTCCCTATTTAGCGACGCAAAATTTTTCATCGCTAAATGCATCGCTAATTAACGACGCAAAATTTCGTCGCTAAATACGTCACTAAATAGCAATGCATTTTTGCGTCGTTAAATAAGTCGCATTTAGTGACGCTTTAGTGATGCAAATTTTGCATCGCTAAATTTACGTCACTAAATAGCGATGCAAAATTTACGTCGCTATTTAGCGATGCATTTTGCGTTGATAAAGCGTTGCTAAATTTTTTAATATTTTAGCGATGCAAATTTTGCATCGCAATGGCGTCGCAATACTAAATATTTTTTCGAAGGTAATATTTAAACCTGCTTGTACATAAAATTAATAAAGTAGACACAATGAAAAAAATATACATGCACACCCTAAATTATAAATAGACATAAAATCAATAAAAACAATTTAGAAAGTTTTTCATTAATTTAAAAAAGATAAATCTCATCTAAATATATAATATCAAACATATATAGGAAGTAGGTTTAAAGAACAGCAAAATAAAAGTAATATCAAGAATCTGACGCTAGATCATGTGGTGGAGGCAGTGATGTATCGAAAACAAAAGGTCGGGAGTTATGTATCAACATCCGTACCAACTCCTGCATCTTACACACGGTCTGTTTGTCCATGGCCTGCTGGGCTTTCATGTCGCAAGCTGCTGCTGAAGCTCGGTGGTGTGCTCATCAACTCCTACCAAACCCAATCCGTAATAGTCCTCCTCATCTCATTGACCCGCTCATCAGGAATATCGTTAGATCCGATACAGTGCGAACAGGAGCCTGCAACGGGAAAGTATTTAGAAGCTTTGCTGCTCAAACCATACACTCTACGGTCATATGGTTAGGCACCAACAGCTTCCAAGGATACCCTTCGAGACTCCTATGGTGAAACCTCGGCGGACGTCTCCCCATCAATAGAGTCAGCCTGTGATGCCTGGGAGAGTTGCTTTCGTGCCTTCCATACGTGGATAGGAAGTAACTCACGAAAAACTATGGGTAATAATCGCTGCATAAATACATGATAGTCATGACTCTTCATGCCAAACAACTTAAGCTTATGCATGTCGACACATCTACAAATGTTTAGGCATATCCATCTGAAAATTTCAACCCTTTAACCCATTGACATAACACTGCTCGAGAATTTCTGTTTCTGTCAAGGCTGTAGCATGCTTTAAGATATGTCTCATAGACATTCCTCCTTAAATCACGTATTCTACAATATAAATTGAGTTTTTTTCTTGATTTTGTAGCATCCTTTATTTTTTCGGAATGTTTAGCACTGTGTTAAATATGTTATCAAAAAAAATTTTCTCAATATCCATCACATCCAAGTTGTGCCAGATGAGATTGTTACTCTAGTACGGCAAATCCCAAAGAATACTCCGCTTCCTCCAACTATGTTCTTTCCGTATAAACCCATTTATTCTATCAGCATCATGTTCCCATGCATACTTCAAACCTAATTGATCTATAGTATCCAAAATAGCTATGCTAGACATAATCAGTGGAACAACTTTTGTAACTGCTTTGTTCTTTGTGAAGGCAGTCAAGTTATGCCTATAAAGATGATTTGTAGGCAAGAACTTTCTATGATTATCAAACCATAACTACTTACCACTCTTCTGCAATGTGAATGCATCAGAATCATCCATGCAATAAGGGCACACCATACGCCCAGCAGTGCTCCACCCAGACAACATTGCATATGCTGGAAAGTCACTGATTGTCCACATCAAAACTGCTCTCATAATAAAATTTTGTTTCATTGATATGTTAAATGCTATAACTCCAGCTTCCCACAACATTTTTAATTTGACTACCAAAGGTTATAGAAAAACATCAATTTTTTCCTTCGGATTTGAAGGACCATGCACCAAAACTGTCAGAAACATTGTAGAATCTTTCATGCATTGTCATAATAGAAGATTATATACTGTTAATATTATAGGACAACAAGAATACTGTTGCCCTACTTGACCGAATAGTTGAAAGCCATCAGTACATAGACCTAATCTCACATTTCTGATCTCCTCTGCAAAATCAGGATGGTTTTCATTGAAATGCTTCCAAGCTTTTGAATCAGATGGATGGCCTATTTCTCCTTTAAATTAATATTTGACATGCCATCTTATACTTGCAGCACTAGCTTTTGATCTATATAATCGCAACAGACGTGGAGTAAGAGGAAAGTAATGCATCCTTTTATATGGCACACTTTTGCTTCTGCTTGAAACAGCTCGTTTATGTTCACTCTTATACCTCGATTGCCCACATATCTTACACCATTTCAATCCTGAATCTTCACCCCAATATATCATACAATTATTTAAACAACAGTCAATCTTATTCACTGGTAGACCAAGCCAACGTAACAACTTCTTCGTTGAGTAAAAATTATTCGCTGCAACATTATCACTCGGAACAACTTTTATTAACCCAGCAACTGCATCAAAAGCCTTTTCAGATAAGTGATGCTCTGCCTTAATATTCAACAAACGAGCAGCCAAAGACAACTGCGAATGGTTCTTGCATCCGGGATATAATTCATGATTTGCAGCACGAAGTATGTCATAAAATTATTGTGCTTTAGGATTTGGTTCTTTATTAAAATAACTTTGATTGAATTTATTATCCGTTGCATTCATCACCATTTCTTCATATGTATTTTGATTGAATTCATTACCCGCTTGATTACTTGTCCCTACAATCGTTCCCTTTGTTTCACCGTGACAGCTCCAAACTTCGTACCTAGAAACAAATCCTTTTCTATAAAGATGAACCTTCATAGTTTCAACATCTCTAGAGGCTTTGTTTTGATACTTCTTTAAATTACAGAGGCATCTAATCAGAGGACCATCCATCCAATATGGTTGGCTACAAGCAAATGAATAAATTCCTCCAAACCATTAATAAAATCAGGATTAAGCAATCCATCATTCAACCTTGCATACATCCACGAGCGATCCCGCTCATTTTGGGATGACTTATATAAATACAACTTCTGTTTTACAATAAAAACCAGTAAGTTGATGTATTTATTCAAAGTAATTATTATTGTTGGTAATAAAATGTAACAATTTAGAAGACATAGCAGGCCTAATTTTTGTATCAAAATTTACAAGTATCAATATGACAAGTATTAGTATTCATGTATCAAAATTAACAAGTATCAATATTACAAGTATCAAAATTTATAAGCATCAATATTATAAGTATCGAAACCGTACAAGTATCAATATTGAATTATCCATACTTACGAGTATCAATAACATCTTCATTTTACAAGGATAAATATTACAAGTATCAAATTGCATATAGACTATATGTTTCAAGTATCAAATTTTATAGATATCAATATTACAAGTATCAAAATTTATAGGTATCAATATGACAAGTATTAATATTCATGTATCAAAATTAACAAATATTAATATTATAAGTATCAAAATTTATAAGTATCAATATTACAAGTATAAAAATTTACAAGTATCAATTTGATAAGTATTAGCATTGTACCACTGTTTGATTACGCTGCTCTAAAATAGATCAGCTGGCAACCATACATAAAAAAAAGTTAGTATTTTGAAAGCATGAAGCTAAACTTTCTTTTCTTTCTAGATCCTGTTCCATTAATTTATATAACATGCAATTTACTCTACTGATAGACATATCATGTTATAACATACCATTAAAATTTCATAATATTATAATATAATACTAAAATCTAATCTAAAACATCAGCCATCATAGATTGCAATGGTAACAATATTATGATATAATATAATACTAATTTTTTTTTCTCCTCCTCTCTCTCGGAAAGAGACGAGCTCTTAAAAACCAGACGAATAAATAAACGAAATGAAGCAAGAAGCTGAAGAGTGATCGGAAATAGCTGTTGACCTGAAGAGTCCTGGTGGCGAATTCGACGCCGATCGTGGATTTGGACTCGAGGTAAAATTCATTCCTGATGAATCTCGACAGGATGTTCGATTTCCCCACGCTGGAATCACCAATCAGCACGATCTTGAACAGGTAATACCGTAGATGAGAGAGATAGGTCAAGAAGGGGAAGTGGAGGAATGAAAGAGAGAGAGATCGAAGAGGAGGAGGAGGAGGAGGAGGCGGGGATGGCGGCGGCGACGACATCTCCCACCCACGACGAGACAGAGAGAGAAGAGCCAGACGGGGAAAGGGGAAGGGGAAGTGGGCCCTTCAATGGCGAGGCAAAAAAACGGACTCCCTTACGGCACCGAGAGCTGGACGATAGGTTTTGGGATTCAAACGCTGCTGTGACTGAGAACGATGGAATTGGAGCCGCGAATAAAGGAAAATTTTCAAGCGGCAACGAAAATTAGCGACGCTAATATTGCATAACGTAACTGTCATCACTAAAATTATTTATTTTATTCATTTATATATCATTAATGCATCATCATTTAGTGACATAATAAATAGCGACCTAATATCTTGCATCGCTATTTTTAGCATAGCTAAAATTATTTATTTTATCTATTTTATGCATTGTTATTTAGTAATGCAATATTTTGCTTTGCTAAATAGCGACGTTAAAATTATGTTGCTAAAATTAATAAAAAATTAATTATTATTATTATTATATATATATATATATAATGCATCGTTAAATAGCGACTGATTAATTTCATCGCTAAATGATTAGCTAAATTTTAATTTATCTATTTGATAGAGTTACAATTTGGTCGCTATTTAGCTACGCAAATAATACGTCGCTATGTAACGTCGCTATTTCAACACTTTCTCCTTTCCCTACGTAATAAGAAATGTGCAAGAAAGCAAAAAAAAAAAGGTTTGAATTACCATATACACAATTTAGAGGAAGGAATTTGTTAACTTGTGCCTAAAAAGGTAAGGTTCAAAGGAAAAGATCTAAGATGATTTTAATTCCTTTTGTCAGAAACTCTGTTTTTCATCATAGCTAAGCTACTTGGTACTTTTCCTACTTGCTGAAGGTAATTTACTGATTGAAACTGAAGAAGTGAAAGCAGATAAGTCGACTGCCAACCCTATCCTCTCTACTTCTCCAATTGGATACTCTAAATCATCACTAACCAAGTTATCAGTGCTTCTTGCAGAAGGGCATGCTATTTTGATGAGCAACTGATGCTGGGAGCCACATGAATTGCCTTATGGGAGGATGTCGTCCAAGTTCTTAAAATACGGCACACAGTCATCATGGATTGGAAGACTGTCTGCAATGATTATCAACTTTATTAGAGAGACTGTAGATCCTGCTAAAAAAAGATTGGAAAATTTCATGTTTCACATGCCTCCTTTGATGTTAACTAGGTCTCACAATGGCTTTCTGGTGAAGAAGAACATCAATCTAGCTAGGTCTCAACTCAAAAATTCCTCAAGAAGCTTGCATTTTGCTAGACAAGATATGATGGCTACTGACTGAAAAAGTTAAATGGACAAGTGAGATGGAGCATCAATTATCTAGGTGTCTGGAAGAACCTGACACAGAAGCATCAGGAAATATGGCAGTAGACCATGACTATATCTTGTAGGTGTGTGAAAAATTATGCTTACATGTGATGTGGCTGATCAGGCCACATAACCCACAGGATGAAGGGATCATGAACCTGATGTCGCACGGTTTGGCGCATTCCAACCCTTTGGCATTGGGCTCATCCTGGCCTCCGGCCCATCTCGACCTCCGCGTCGGCCACGGCCCGTCTCGGCCTTAGCATCGGCCTCTGCATCGGCCACGGTACATTTCGGCCCGGCATCAGCTTCGGCCCATCTCGGCCTCCGCATCGGTTGCGGCACGTCTCGGCCTTGGCATCAGCCTCTGCGTCGGTCGCGGCCCATTTCAGCCTTGGCGTCGGCCTATGCGTCGGCCGCGCCCATTTCGGCCTCAGCGTCGGCCTCGGCGACGGTTCTCCTCGGCCCAAGGAGCAACTCAGTTATCTGTCGATCTCGTGGCGCCCCCTCGGCCAAGCTGTGTGGCCCACTTCCCCTAAGAACGGCGGGTTACTCTGCCACGAACATGCCCGGCGATGTGTGCAATGAGCATGCCTTCCCCTGGCGCCACTAACGACGGGTGTGGCCATCCATGTCCAGCCCCCCTACTCGTCCTTTGCGGCACGTTGTAGACCAGAAACCAACAACCACCCAAAAAAGGATTCGACGAACGAAGGGTAAGAGGGATCCCTCGAATAGGTATATAAAGGCCCCAACACTTAAGGTAGGGGACTCAAGCTCTACTCGATCGTTCAAATCCCTGTTCTCCAAATCACTAACTTGAGCGTCGGAGGGTTTCCGCCGGAACCACCGGTCCGGGGCTTTTCTTGCAGATTTCCAACAGGAGGAAATGGTCCCACCATTACCTCGAAGGCCTGCGAAGCTTTCCTCTCACCTGACGCTTATCAAAAGTGATTTGGCAGCAATATATTGGTGCACCAGGAAGGGGGCAGCGAAGCGCGTAGAGAAGAAAGTAATGGACGCGAACCAGTAAGCTCCCAATTTACAACCCCACATTCCTCCTAACCAGAAGAAGAAATGGTGGTAACCCATGCTCAAGAAGCTTCCACCAGCCTGGCTGGGGAGCAGCAGGTAAGGGCCGAGCAGCCGGAGGCCCTCCCGCTGGTTCATCCTTCACCCCCACACCAAGGTGATAGGGTCACCGCCCTCGCTCAGGAGGTGCGGTCCCTTGCAGCGGTGATCTGTGAACTTCAACAACAATCGGCGGCCGCTCAGCCTCTGCCGCCACCCCAGTCTTTGGGAGAAGTTGCGGGACAGCCCAGTCAACAGTCCATCCGAGGGCAACACCCCCGACGGGAGGCTCACTGCCGTCGGGACGCCCCCGCGGGGAGGAGATCTTCCGACAGTCCCTTTCCCCGACGATCCCGTGACAAGGCCCCAGGGAAGGGTGTAGCCCGTCGGTGCTATCCCTCTCCCCGTCCTCTCTACTTTATCAGGGGAAGAGTCCATTGGCGAGAGGATCATCCTCCGCACGGAGAAGCGACTGAAGGAGCGCTACCGGCGCTTGGAGGAGCTCAACCGATGACTGATAAGTCAATCAAAGGTGAAGTACAACAGCCGCCCTCCTCTGACTAGGAAGATCATGGAAGAACCCGTCCCTTCCCGATTCTACCTTCCTCAGCTAAATCCCTATGACGACACTACTGATCCTTTGGACCATCTGGAAAGTTATAAGGTGCACATGCAAGTTCAGGGGACATCGGATGCTCTTTTATGCATCGCCTTCCCAGCCACTCTCCGAAAGGCTGTGAAGGCTTGGTACTCCCGTTTATTTCCCCACAGTATCAGTTCATTCCGACAGTTGGAGAAAGCTTTTCTCGCCCACTTCGACGCGAGCCGACGGATCCCTTGGGTGGCCGACAGCCTCTTTACCATCTGGCAGAAGAGTGGAGAGACTCTTTGGGACTTCGTTGCCCGCTTCAAAGAGGCGGCAATGGAGGTTTATCATCTCGATGACTCGGTGGCCACTTTGGCCTTGAAGCGTGGGCTCCGTCCTTCCCGCTTTGCATACTCATTGGACAAGAAGCCCCCGAGTTCGTATGCGGTGTTGCTGAGTCGAGCTCAGAAATACATCCACACCGATGAGGCCAACTCCTCTCGGCAGAAAACTGATGAGGGCCCCAGCAAAAAGCAAGCCCGATCAGAGTCTGATGGGTCTCATTCAAAGAAGCCCGAGCCGCCTCGTCGGTCAGACAATCGGCCACGGACTTTCACCCCTGTAGGTGAGTGTTACACCCCTCTATTAGCCCAAATTTCCCACATTCTTATGGAAATCGAGGGTGAATCCTATCTCAAGCGCCCTGCACCCCTGAAGCTTGGAGTTCCCTACAACAAAAATCTATATTGTCGTTTCCATCGAGATCACGGCCACGATATGAAAGACTGTCGACAGCTAAAGAAGGTCACAGAGGAGCTCATCCAGCAAGGCCATCTTGGTCAGTTTGTCCGGAGAGGGAATCCAATAGCACCGGGCCCTTCGGCACCACCGGCCCAGCCAGCCAATATCGACAACACCCCGACCGAGAAGACTGCGGAAATGATCTCCTGGGGAGCGGGTGGCACTTCAAAAACACCTCGGGGGGGAGAGAGAGATAGTCATGTAATCCCTTTTACCGAAAAGGATTTAGAGGGGGTAAACAACCCAAATGATGAGAGCGTCGTCATGTCTATGATGATTGCTAAACATCCTGTAAAAAGAATATTAGTTGATAGTGGAAGCTCAGCTGATATTTTGACGTATGATGCATTTGTTTGTATGAACTTGCTTTCGGACTCCCTTCGGCCAGTGATAACACCTCTCGTGGGCTTCACCGGAGACTCGGTAAAAGTTGAGGGAGAGATTACTCTTCCCATCACGGCCGGGACTTTACCCCGCCAGAGCACGATCTTCATGAAGTTCCTGGTGGTAAGAGTTCCTTTGGCATACAACGCCATTCTCGAGAGGCCAGGCCTAAATCTGTTGGATGCCATTATCTCGATGAAGAGGTTACTCATGTGATTTCCTACCCGTCATGGGATTGGAGAGATGCGGGGGGAAAGGAGCCCGATGCCCCTCTGCTACCACACGGCCCCTAGTCCTCAGTCGGCAGACACTTCGCCGACTCCTGAGTTGACAGACCCGAGGGAAGCTGAGAAGACGGGTGAACCGGCGGGATACCTATTGACTTTCTCCCTCGGAGAGGACTTGACAAGAACCGTCCAAATCGGAGCCTTTCTTCCTGAGGAGGCGAGGAGCCGACTCCTCGGCTTCCTTCGAGCCAACTCTGATATCTTCGCATGGGCGCCGACCGACATGCTAGGTATACCGGCGGAGGTAATCACTCACAAACTTAACATTAAATTCAACTGTAGGACGGTTCGGCAAAAGAAGAGGAGCTTTGCCTCCGAGCGATAAAAAGCCATCGACGAGGAGATCCGCAAACTGATCACCGCCGACCACATTCGGAAGGTCCATTACCCCGACTGGTTGGCTAATGTGGTGATGGTTCAGAAAGCCAATGGAAGCTGGAGGATGTGCGTCGACTTCACCAACCTCAACAAGGCCTGCCCCAAGGACAGCTTCCCGCTCCCTAGGATCGAGCAGTTGGTGGATGCCACCTCTGGCCATGAGACTCTCAGTTTTATGGATGCCTTCTCGGGGTACAACCAGATCAGAATGGAGCCATCTGATGAGGAGGCTACATCATTCGTGACCAAGAAAGGAATCTACTGCTATAAAGTCATGCCCTTCGGACTGAAAAATGTCGGGGCTATTTATCAGAGGCTGATGAACAAAGTTTTCGAAAGTCAGATCGGGCACAATATGGAGGTATACGTGGATAACATGCTGACCAAAAGCGCCCGAGCCGAAGACCACATATCTGACTTGATGGAGACCTTCAACAATCTTCGTCGGTTTCGGATGAGGCTGAACCCCCGGAAGTGTGCCTTCGGAGTCGCAGCGGGCAAGTTCCTGGGGTTCATGGTGACGCAGCAAGGAATAGAGGCAAACCCGAATAAGATTCAAGCCATCCTAGACTTGAGGCCACCAGTGAATAAAAAGAAAATCCAGCATCTAACCGGAAGGCTGGCAGCTCTGAGTCGTTTCCTGTCTAGATTGGCCGAGCGATGCCTTCCCTTCTTCAAGGCCTTACGAAAGTTAATGGCTTCGAGTGGATGGCTGACTACCAAAGGGCCTTCGAGGAACTAAAGAATTTCTTGTCGACTCCATCGCTATTGTCGAAACTTGTGGAGGGGGAGGATCTCTTTTTGTACCTGGCCGCTTCTCAGGAGGCAGTCAGTCCGTCCTCGTCTGAATAGACCCTGAAGGAATGCAAAGGCCAGTGTATTACACCAGTAAAGTGCTTCATGACGCCAAGACCAGGTACACCAAAATCGAAAAAATTATTTTTACACTAATAGTATCGGCTCAACGTCTAAGGCCTTACTTCCAAGCCCACTCAATTGTGGTGCTGATGGACCAGCCTCTGAGGACGATCTTATCTCGCCCTGATACTTCCGGTCGGCTAGCAAAGTGCGCACTCAAGTTGGGAGAATTCGACCTGACCTTCAATCTGAGATCGGCTATGAAGTCCCAGGTCTTGGCGGATTCCTGATCGAATGCACTTGGACCGATGAGCAGGTCAGGGAGCCCCTGATGAAGTCCTGGGAGGCACCGACCACTGATCCAAGGAGGGATTGGATTCTTCACGTGGATGGGGCATCAACTCCCAAGGAAGTGGTGCCGAACTCATTATTGACGGCCCCGACGGTGTAACGATCGAGTATGCTCTCTGCTTTCTCTTTCCTGCCACGAACAATCAAGCCGAGTACAAAGCCTTGTTGGCCAGGATGAGGCTACTATTGGCTCACCATATGGGAGGACACGGCCGACTTAGTACGAAAGTGTGACAGTTGCCAACGGCACGCCAACGTCCAGCAGCAGCCCACTTCTCATCTAAGCCCCATCTCCGCTCCCTGGCCCTTCGCCCAGTGGGGGATGGACATTTTGGGACCATTTCCCCCTGCCTTCGGTCAGTGAAAGTTCTTGCTGGTTGCTATAGATCATTTCACCAAATGGGTAGAAGCTGAAGCTCTAGCCAAAATAGCTAAAGCAAGAGTGAGAACCTTCTTCTGGAAGTCTATAATTTGCCGCTTTGGACTTCCCAACATTCTCATCATAGACAACAACCGACAGTTCGATAATGCCCCCTTTAGAGAATTTTGTATCAAGTTAGGAATCAACCAAAGATTCACCTCGTCGGTCACCCCCAGACCAACGGAGCATCAGAGGTAACTAACCATACTATCCTTCAGGGGCTTCGGACACGGCTCGATGACTTTAAAGGGAGGTGGGCGGAAGAACTTCCCCATGTCCTATGGGCCTACCATACAACTCCGAGGGCTCCAACCGGCGAAACTCTATTCAGTCTTGTCTTTGGGTCCGAGGCCATCATTCCAGTGGAAATCGGGGTCCCCAGTCCTCGGGTGGAAGCCTACAATGAGGAGGATAACTCAACACAACTGAGGGCCAACTTGGACCTCATCGAGGAGACGCATGATCAGGCGCGGATCAGGATAGCTGCTTATCGTCAGAAAGCGGCAAGGTATTACAATGCTCGCGTTAAATCCCGGGTGTTCCATCCTGGCAGACTTGAGTACATTGCTAAACAAGAAAAAGTAAAGAAAAAGCTGAGACCGCAGGCGGGTCTTCAGTTCTCTATCGGAGCAGCGTTTGCTGGGGGGTAGCATTGTCGGCCGGAACGGAGCCATGGTCGATCTCCCCGTCCTCAAGATCTTCGGGTTCCAGGTCTTTAAGGCCTTCAGTGCCAAAGACCCTAACTGCCTTGTCTCGGCAGTCATAAAAACCATGGAGGTAGGCGTCGTCCCTAGCTTCAGCCACCTCCTCGACGAAGACCTGAGAGCTTCGGTAGCTCTCCACGACTCTTTCCGCGGCATCGGCCACCTTCTCCTCGGTGACCCGAGCTGCCGCTTCAGCCTCAACTGATTTCCTGTCGGTGGCCTTCACCGCCTCCGTGGCCTCGGCAATTTTGATGTCAGCCAGGAGGGCCACCTCCTCGGCGATTTCGGTCTTCTCCTCAGCAGATTTCAGCTCGGACTTCGCTGCCTCGAGCTGGGCCTTGACATCGACCAATTCCGCCTCGGCGGCCATCAACTTCCCCTCGGCCATGAGGGCACGCTCGAGGGCTTGCGCATTTGGTTTTGCGCCGCCGCCGACTCGGCTTGCACCTGAGACCGAACTATCTCAAGCCTCTCCGCCTCCCAGCCAGAGTCAGCTTGAGAGCGTCTTCAGCTTTCGCGGCCCGGTCTCGGTACTCGAAAACCTCCCGGCGGCAGCGACTAAGTTGGCGCTCCCCGCTGGCGGCAAGAGTCTGCGTATAGTTGAAAACATTTACCACCTGCACAGCTGGACCGATGTCAGTCACAAAGAGCAAGCATGGGAAGAGCGAACAGGGTCAAGATATAAACGGTCACTTACCCGGAGCAGGGTCGCCTGGCAATCCTTGAAGAGAGTACGGGAGTTGGTCCGCTTGATCTCCTCCCGAATAGCGTAAGTGGATGCCGCCGACAGTAGTTTCTCGGTGAGGTGGGGGTGGTTCATAAGAGAAGGTTGTGAGGGGATCGGCCCCATCTTGTCCCCTGTGGGCTCGAAGCGGCGGTGCGGGCCTCGTAGCTGACTATGGCCTTCTGCCTCCTATCGACAGACGCTGCTCTGCTGGCCTGAGGCGCATCCCTCGGGACCGGCTCAGTGGTCGGCGGATCGGAAGGCTCGGCCAGCCGACGATGTGGGCCCTCGACTCCTCGGGTGCGTGCCCGTAGTCAAATCGATGGGCTCCGATGACGACAATGGTGTGGGAGATTGCCGTGGCGGTAGTGGTGTAGGAGACCATCGTGGCGGCGGCGGCAGTGGTAGTGTAGGAGATTGACGGGGAGGTGGCGATGGAGTAGGAAGTCTGGGATGTTTCGGGGCACAGGTGGCGATCGGACCGAGGTCTCTTCCTCATCCCTCGGCTTCATCGCCCTGCCCTTTCCTCTTCTTGACAGCGGCCCTTCGGAAAGCCTCGGCCGGTATGGTGATCTTCATAACTGCACGAGAACGATGTCGGTCAAAAAAAAAGGAAGCGAAAAAAAATGCTATCTTCGAAGAGACCCTCACCGTCATCAGGAGCGATGCCGGTGTGTCAGAGGTTGTCCTCTGACAACAGCTCTTGATAGGATGGGAGCTCAATCGCCAGGAGAAGATTGAAGGCCTTCTGGTCCCTCGGCACGACCGAGATGTTCTTGTTGGCCTCGGTATTGGGCATGCCCCATTCCCTTCCTACCCCATCCACCTCGGCAAAGAAGAATCGGGATTTCCATCCCTTTATGGATGACGGAAGACCTAGCCTAACGGCTCTACCCAGCCGGGGGCAAACAACCACCAGCCGGACTGAGCCTGGAGTGTGTAGAGACTGCGGAAGAGGGAGACGTTGCTCGGGAAGCCCTGAAGGCGGGTCAACAACAAGAAGGCATAAATGGCCCTAATTGAGTTGGGAACTAGTTGGGCCGGGACCAAATTGTACCTATCTAATAGGTTAATGATGAAAGGGTGAAGGGGAAGACGAAGACTGGCCTTCAAGAACTCCTCATATAGGGCGACCCCCGAGGGGGAGAAGTCACCCTATCATTGGGTCCTGGGGCGATCAACGCACCTCTTTGGGTATCCTATAGGCCACTCTAAAAGCTGCGAGGTCAGCGGGGTAACAGTGGAGACAGTCCCCTCGGGGGAACCCCTGCTTGCCCTAGAGGATGAAGCTACCCAGGAGATGGAGTTATGGCTACTGGCGGGCTCCTGACAGCAGGTTCCCTGGCCGTAGCCATACGGGTTAGAGGAACCTGATTCGTGGAGGACCGGGAGGACGAATTAGGAGAAGAAGACGATTGAGAAGGCATGGAGAACTAACCTGGGCAAATGAAGAAGGAGAAATTGGAGAGGCACTCAGGCAGAAAGAAGAAGAAACTCTGGGCGGTAGGTGAAATTGAAGCTAGGGCATGTCCCTTCTTATATATTCCTCATCGACATTTTCAAAATTGTCCCGCCTGATGCACCAGCCACACGGATGCTATTCATTGAGAAAGACGAGACCTTCAACCAATGAGAGCGTATCGGTGTCAGTGATTTGGTGACTCAATGATGGTCGCCGATATTTCTGGGATCTCGGAGTGCTTCCTAGCCTCGAGGCGGATCTGATGGTTAGGATGCGGAGATGATGACGCCCCACGATCTTATCGTCTTAAAGGAGCCGTCCTATCAAGGACACGTGTGCGGACACGTTCAGCGCGATATGGGGATCAACCGCTAACGATTTGATGCCCCTTTCACTTAAACGGTAATGCTAGCTCAGGGGCAGGGGGGCATCTGATGTGGCTGATCAGGCCACATGACCCACAGGATGAAGGGACCACGAACCCGATGTCACACGGTTTGGCACATTTCAACCCTTTGGCATTGGGCTTATCCCGGCCTCCAGCCCATCTTGACCTCCGCATCGGCCACGACAAGTCTTGGCCTTGGCGTCGGCCTTTGCATCGGCCATGGCCCATTTCGGCCTCGGCATCAGCTTCGGCCCATCTCGGCCTTCGCATCGGCTGCGGCCCGTCTCGACCTTGGCGTCGGTCTATGCGTCGGTCGCGGCCCATTTCGGCCTTGGCGTCAGCCTCTGCATCAGCCGTGGCCCATTTCGGCCTCGTCGGCCTCGGCGTCGACCTCGGCGACGGTTCTCCTCGGCCCAAGGAGCAACTCAGTTATCCATCGATCTCGTTGCGCCCCTTCGCCAAGCTGCGTGGCCCACTTCCCCCAAGAACGGTAGGTTACTCTGCCACGAACATGCCCAGCAACGTATGCAATGAACTTGCCTTCCCTTGGCGCCACTAACGATGGGTGTGGCCATCCACGTCCAGCCCCACTACCCATCCTTTGCGGCACATAGACCGGAAACCAACAGCCACCCAAAAAAGGATTCGACTGTTATGAACGAAGGGTAAGAGGGATTCCCTGAACAGGTATATAAAGGCCCAACCCTCAAGGTAGGGGACTCAAGCTCTACTCGATCATTCAAATCCCTGTTCTTCAAATCACTAACTTGAGCATCGGAGGGTCCCCACTGGAACCACCGGTCCGGGGCTTTTCTTGTAGATTTCTAACAGGAGGAAATGGTCCCGCCATTACCTCAAAGGCCTGTGAAGCTTTCCTCTCACCTGACGCTTATCAAAAGTGATTTGACGGTAACAACATGTACTAACATAAAGAATAATAGTTGATCCAATTGCTTTATAGTCTTACAGGGCTGATAAAACCTTACTAAAAATATTATTTTGGACAATAACTTTTTTTAGACAAAAATTATTAGAAATTGACACGTAATGGTGACGAGAGAATGAAAAATTATATAAAATGTCAAGGAGGGCCATGTAGGGCTCATATTTCCCTAAATCCAACACATTAAAATGTCCCATAGTTTGGTGCTTGGATCATACAAACTATCATTTTGTAGTAAGGTGACCTTTTCTTAACCAAGTTTTAGCGTGCAAATTTGTACAATCAATTCTCAACCTAACATCAACCTTCAATCAATTGGAGTAGAATTCGTAGTCATGGCACCTCCAAACACGAGAGCAGCTTGACATGAAACCTAAAAAAAAGAAGGAAAAAAAAACTTGACTTATCAGCTAAAAATGTAGGCTCACAAGAACTGAGAACAGCAGTCCCTTGGACTTCAAGCTGGTTTAGACAACAAGGGAAGAAAAGAAAAATTATAGGAACTGCATTCACCTATGAGCGTTAATATTATAAGCCAAAACAAGCTAGATAAAATACAACAACATAGAAATATATCCAACAAAACATATACCTTATCAAGAAAAAGAAAGAAGGAAAGAAAAAAAAAAGGAGGGAAGGAAAGCAAGCAAGAAAGAAAGAAAGAGAAAGGCATATGATGTACTAAATTTCCTAGAACCACCCTCCAAAACTCCTTAATACATCTCAGTATAGCATATGAAAATTCTCAAAGAAGTATTTACCCCTGTTTTACGAAAGTAAAGCAGATAAAGAAATTTCAGATCCTTGTGCATTATATAATCTGAGCATGAAATAAAAGAAGTTATAACCCAAGTAGAACCTGAAGACCGAAAAAACATTGTAGCTTACCTACTCAATGAAACAGATTGGACCCCAAGGATATGTACAGCCACATTACCACAGGCCTTCCACATCATTGGTGTTTGGAAGGTGACAATGTGTTCAATATGCAGGATAAGATGAAATAAATTCACTTGGGAAGTTATAAGGGAATATAGCATCCAAATATTGAATATAGCAGAAATTTGTTATCTGTAAGAATTATGATCATATAATTAATTTTGTGGTCATGAGTCAGCCATGTATTGCTACAACCATTGGAATTGCATCCGCACTTAATATTCTTCTTCCTTTCTTTCTATTCTAGTAAAAGCTATTAGTTTCCTCTTTCCCTTTCTAATGCCTAGCTCATTTTACAGCATCAGGGATAAATCCACGTACTTTCCAATGTCCTGTTACTTTCACTAAGTTATCTAATCTGAAAATAATTAAACAGATTCTAACTTCGATAGCTAACAGGTTAAAACATCATAAATTATTATGATTGTACTTGCGTAAGATCAAAGGAATCCAACTACTTTTTTTTTATTTAATTGTTACTTCCATCTCACACTGCTAATCAATGTACTCAATTTAGCTTCCCTACCAATATATAATATTATAATAAGATTTTTTTTATAAATTAATTTTTAGAATATTCATATTTATTTATATTACTATTTATTTTTCTTATATTTTTTATAAAATCATTGTAAATTTTTTATTTATAAATTGACCGTTAAGAAATCAACAATAGACATGAATGCAGAATTTGATTAAATATGAGAGGTGATGACAAAAATTTGATTGCTAAAAGGATATAAGATGAATATTTTGTTATTATATATTTAATTTTTAAAAAATCTAAACAGAATCAAGTTAATTAGTTAAACAAATCTGAGCGGAATTAGGATAGACTTAGTTGGATTAACATACGAAAAAATGCTAACTGATAAGTTAGAGTTATTTCAACAAAAGGATTATATGTAACAATCCAACTATACAAGAAGCTAAGAACTATTGTATACATCTGAAATGAATCTCTCCAAGGAAACCTCTTCTACGGCACTATATCCCTCTGCATCTAATTAAATCTTATTTAAAAGCATTAGAAGAGATAAACTTATCCTTGTCTTCTTTAATGCCATAAACAACCTCCAAATCATTTTCAAATCCTCTCCAACGGCATCAAAATAAAACCCACCAACCTAAACCGTTCCGACTCCCGAATCAATGGCTTCAGCCTCTAGCCACTCAGAATGAAACAGTAGAATAGCTGAGGGCTCGAATGTTGAAAATCCACTTCAACCTCCAAATGAAGAAATAACACCAGCATTACTAAGATTCTAAGAAAAAATAGATTAAAAAAAGAGATAGAGATTTAGTTGAAAATCCACTTCACCTTCTCCTCAGCTGGTTCCGACATCTGGGGGTTGGCGACGAAGAGGAGCTCGCGGGGGTCGGCGGACGAAGTCTCAGATTTGCGGCGAAAAAGAGGGTTTAGGGTTTTAGGAAGAAGAAGATCATGGGAGAGAGAGGGTTTTAGCAAATGAGGAAAAGGAGGGAATATTATCTTTTCTGGGTAGGATTATTATGGCAAAACTAAATTTTATCGTAATAGATATACTTATTATGGTGATATTTAAATATCATCGTAATAGAATGAAAAAAAATTTAAAATAAAATCATACTTTATTATGGTGAAACTAAATTTTATCGTAATAGATATAATTATTACGATGATATTTAAATATCACCGTAATAGAACAAAAAAAAAGATTTAAAAAAAAATCATACCTTATTACGGTGAAACTAAATTTTATCGTAATAGGTATAATTATTACGGTGATATTTAAATATCACGGTAATAGAACAAAAAAAAAGATTTAAAAGAAAATCATACCTTATTACGGTGAAACTAAATTTCACCATAATAAATATAAGTATTACGGTGATATTTAAATATCATCGTAATAGAATGAAAAAAAAGATTAAAAAAATTGTACCTTATTACGGTGAAACTAAATTTCATCGTAATAGGTATAATTATTACGACGATATTTAAATATCACTGTAATAGAACAAAAAAAATTTTAAAAGAAAATCATACCTTATTACGGTGAAACTAAATTTCACCTTAACAAGTATAATTACTACGACGATAATTAAATATCACCGTAATAATATGAAAAAAAAGATTTTAAAAGAAAATCATACTTTATATAAGTATTACGATGATATTTAAATATCACCATAATAGAACAAAAAAAAGATTTTAATTAAAATTTTTAATTATAACGATGAAAAATTATTTCGTCGTTATAAATAGTTATTACGGTGAATTTAATTTTGATTTCATCGTTATAAATAAAAATATAGCGATAAAAATATTTCGTCATAATAAGTTCGTCACAAAAAGCTAACTTTCTTGTAGTGTTATAATAACTCTTTAGTGATCTTAAATAAATGTTATTTAATTAGTTTTGATTACATTGATATATATTATTTTATAATTATTTTTAGTATTTATTGATCTATATCCTTTAGTGGTCATATAACAATCATGTGACCATATGTCCATTAATTAACTTTAATACTTATTTAGACAACAGTAAAAAAATACATATTAAATCATAATATACCATAATTCGCAGGCTGGGGGGTTTAAGTGGAGTAAACTTATCTCTTCAATCGACTGAGTTAATTAGAAGAAAAAAAAGAACTCTCACTTAACTGCAGACTTCTGATGAGATCGGCACGAAATTTTTTTTTTTGTTTATATGAATGCATAAATACCAAACCATAATAGATATCAGCAATGACATCCATCAGGGCAGAACAACTTCTCTTGAAACCGGACAAGTTAAAAGGAGGTGGTCCGAAACTCAAAAAAAGATAATCTGATCGAGGTCTCTTCTTGACTGTTGAATAGATATTAAGCTGCTGGAAAATTGCATGAAGCCCTTTGAATGCATTAATTCCAACGTCTAGCTTTTCCACTGTGATCCACCCTTATTAAATGTTTGCCTTGCATGGTCATGGTTGACCCAATAATAGGGGTGCAAATAGGCCGAATTAAATGTTTGACTTGCATGACCATGGTTGACCAAAAATAGGGGTGTAAATAGGCCGAATTTAGATAGACCTGGCAAGATATAATCCGAGCTTGCTAAGTTTATGAGGTAAGAGGCATGGCTTTGGCTTTAGGATTGTATTCAGATTCAATATTAGCTCTTTTGAATGTATTTAAATTATTATTGTTTTACCGCGCGAGGTTTCTCTAAAATCATTGTTTATGTCATAAAATAATATTATACATGTCACAATTGATTGAAAATGTTCATCCGTGTAGAATCATCCGCATTTTTGTGACTTCAAGTAATTTTTGTTTGATAGAAACTGGCAATGATATATATAGCTTCTACCGGCTCCTCCCCTTCTTTTACAAACTCTTATCTTAAACATTTTCTAATCTAAATGTAATAATAATATTTACATTAAATTAAAGGGTATTTGATGATGGGCCCCTTTGACTTTTATCTAACTACTCCCAACCCCTCTTATTCCTTCCTAACTTTAAGGTAGTGTTTGATAGAAAAAATATTATCCATGGATAAGTGTACGGATAGAGTTTATCCCCTGGCTATCCCTAGAGATATCCTTTGACTATCCCATTGATTATATCAAATGCAAAAAGGTAAATCCATAGGATAACTTTTTTTTACTGTTATTTGGAGGGATAACCAGCTATTCCTGCATTCTCTAGGGAATAAATTGAGGGGATATCCCATGGTTAACCATGATTATCCCTTTGGTTAACTTTATTCCTAGCTATCCCTTATAGTTATGACTTTTGGAAATAAGAGGGGATATCTCTTGGATATCCCATCTTATCCCCTATTTCAAACACTATCTAAATGACTATTCTACTCCTCATTTAGGCAAAAAAAAAAAAAAAGATTTTTGCCTCCTCCCGAGTCCCACCTAATGCATACGGAGAAAGTGTGTACAAAGATAATAACTATATATATATATATATATATATATATAGAAAGAGAGAGATGAGCTAATGTACATAGAGAAAATATAAGTATGTAGGAGTATATATACATCTTGATCTAAATATGTATAGCATTCATCTAAGTGTGTACATATAAATGTGCATAAGTATAGCCTAAGTGTACACATAGTAAAATATAATATATATATATATAGATAATATGTATATATAAGGCACATGTGTATATAAGGTTGGACCTTTTCGTCGTTATCTTTTACTTACAATCATTTTCACCAATAAATTGGGGGTTTGTCCCCATCGATCTTTACGGTCAAAGATTAATTTTAAATTTGTCTGCTCAAAATTGGCGGCAAGCGGGTGGGTGCGACCGATGGATCCCTGGACGTAGACAAAGAAAACCATCATGCACGGCACCAAGCTTGGTCCCCTGCCGTAGAGAAGCCGCGCTAAAAAATATTACCTTCCGCGCTCTATATAAACCCACGAACTGGACCTCAAAGGTATCAAAAAAAAAAAAAAGTAAACTCCTCTCTCCTCTCTCGCCGTCCTCGTCTCGAAGGTCTTGCCTCCATTACTTAGGTGCAATGATTAACGTTCCTTCTGATGAGGTTCTGGGCATTGTTGTGCCCATTGTGGTCTACTGGGTATATTCAGGGATCTATATGATTCTCGGCTCCCTCGACAAGTACCGGTTGCACTCTAGGAAAGACGAAGACACCAAGAACTTGGTCTCAAAGCGTGAGGTTGTTGCAGGGGTTCTTCTCCAACAACTAGTGCAGGCCGCCGTTGCCATCCTTGTTTTCAGGGTATACATTATTAATTAAACTCTACAATACCATGCAATTGGTTTCATATACATTCATTCATTCATGTGCTGATCTAAAAGCTTAATGACCATTGCAGCTAGGTAGAGACGATGACACAATCTCCTCAAATGTTCAGAGTACTCCAATCCCTACGATTGTGAAACAGTTCTTCATCGGCATGTTTGTCATCGATACGTGGCAATATTTCTGGCATAGATACATGCACGTCAATAAGTTCTTATACCGCCACATCCATTCTTGGCACCACCGGCTCGTCGTCCCCTATTCGTTTGGGAGCCAGTATAACCACCCATTGGAGGGCCTCATCTTGGACACTCTCGGGGAGCCCTAGCGTTCGTCATATCCGGCATGACACCTCGAACGTCCATCTTCTTCTTCTCCTTCTCCACGATAAAAGGTATCGATGACCATTGCGGATTGTGGCTTCCCGGGAACATATTCCACATGTTCTTCTGGAACAATACTGCGTACCATGACGTCCACCACCAGCTCTATGGCACCAAGTACAACTTCTCGCAGCCATTCTTCATCACATGGGATAAAATTCTCGGAACTCACCTGCCTTACACCCTCGAGAAGAGACCTGGTGGAGGCCTGCAAGCTCGACCAGTTACTAAACGCTAGCTAATATATACCAAATCAACGAGCAAGTCTGTTCTATACGTACACTAAGTTGTTATAATATTGTCATTTCTGTCTTTGTTTTGATGCAAGGGAGTCTAAGCCAACCAATCTGTAAGGTGGTTTGTGTCTTCATACAATAAACTGTACAAGATTCATGGTGCAACCAATAAAAGAATCCTATTTGGCCCAAGTTCCTGAAAAGCTGGGAGGTTCCACCTTTGACATATGAGATAATGAGAACATGTTTCCTTGAGGAAAGACAAAGGGAAATAAACAATCGAGAATTCCCAGTTCGGCAAACAAAGGTAGCAAGTTCGGTGTTTTGTTATTTCAAAAGAAAAGAAAGAAAGAAAGAAAAAAATTCTGTCTTGAAACCGGACAAGTTAAAAGGAGGTGGTCCGAAACTCAAAAAAAAGATAATCTGATCGAGGTCTCTTCTTGACTGTTGCATAGATATTAAGCTGCGGGAAAATTGCATGAAGCCATTTGAATGCATTCCAACGTCTAGCTTTTCCACTGTGATCCACCCTTATTAAATGTTTGCCTTGCATGGTCATGGTTGACCCAATGATAGGGATGCAAATAGGCCGAATTAAATGTTTGACTTGCATGGCCATGGTTGACCGAAAAATAGGGGTGTAAATAGGCCGAATTTAGATAGACCTGGCAAGATGTAATCCAAGCTTGCTAAGTTTATGAGGTATGAGGCATGGCTTTGGCTTTAGGATTGTAATCAGATTCAATATGAGCTCTTTTGAATGTATTTAAAATATTATTGTTCTACCGCGCGAGGTTTCTCTAAAATCATTGTTTATATCATAAAGTAATATTATTATACATGTCACAATTGATTGAAAATGTTCATCCATGTAGAATCATCCGTATTTTTGTGACTTCAAGTAATGTTCGCTTGATAGAAACTGACAATGATATATAGCTTCTTCCGGCTCCTTCCCTTCTTTTACAAACTCTTATCTTAAATATTTTCTAATCTAAGTGCAATAATAATATTTACATTAAATTAAAGGATATTTGATGATGGGCCCCTTTGACTTTTATCTAACTCCCAACCCTCTTATCCCTTCCTTCCTGACTTTAAATGACTATTCTACTCCTCATTTTGGGGAAAAAAAGACATTTTTGCCACCTCCCACCGAATGCATACGGAGAAAGTGTGTACAAAGATAATTACAAATTATTTAGAGATGAGCTATACATGTACATACAGAAAATATAAGTATGTAAAGGAATAGACTAAGTATATATGTATATCATGATCTAAATATGTATAGCATTCATCTAAGTATGTAGATAATATAAATGTGCATAAGTATAGCCTAAGTGTGCACATAGTGAAAATATAAGTGTGTATATGAATGGACTAAATATGCGTGTGTGTGTGTGTGTGTGTGTGTGTGTATATATATATATATGTGTATGTGTGTGTGTGTGTGTGTGTGTGTGTGTGTGTGTGTATAAGGTAAATATGTATATATAAGGTACTAGAGGTGGGCACTGCACGTGGCCCGGTACCTCCAGATGGGCCATACTGATGTATGTATGTGGGCCTTTGAATGTCAAAGCTAAAGGGGGCTATGAATATTTATATCACGATTCATTGACGATTATTCTAGATATGGATATGCATATCTGATGCAAAGAAAATCCGAGGCCTTTGAAAAGTTCAAAGAATTCCGTGCTGAAGTAGAAAAAATAACTCAGTAAATCAATCATTACTCTTCGATCTGATCTAGAGGAGGAGAGCATTTGAATTCATTACTGAAGTTCAAGATTGGATTATGAATGGACCACTTGATTGAAATGGAATATTATCACAGCTCACGGTACCTGCGACACCACAGCAAAATGGTGTAGCTGAAAGAAGGAATCACACTTTGCTTGATATGATAAGATCAATGTTAATCTATTCTTCTTTGCCAACCTTATTTTAGGGATATACATTACAAATAGCTGTATACATTCTAAACTTGGTTCCATTTAAGTTAATCCATAAGACTCCCTTAGAGTTATGGAACAGTCGCAAACCTAGTTTGAGACACATCCGCATATGGGATGTCCAGCCCATGTGCTGAAGGGAAAGACTGAAAAATTAGAACCTCGTTCAGAAGTATGCATGTTTATTGGGTACCCTAAGGGAACGAGAGGATGTCTATTTTATAGTGCTGAAGATAACAAAGTATTTGTGTTATCAAATGCTACGTTTCTTGAGTACAATTATATAATAGAATTCAAACCTAGAAGTAAAGTAGTTCTGGAAGAGTTGCTAGCTGATGAAATAAGATCCACACCAACAAAAGATATTGAATGATAAAAGTTGAGACCACTACTCAAGATCAAATACCATCACCATCATGATGTAGTGTAAGGAAAATAAGATTACCCATATGCTATGGTCAGGATGGAGAAGCATAAGTTGCAGTCACCGATGGCAGTGATGATGATCCATTGACATACAAGATGGCAATGGAGGATGTTGATCAAGAGAAATGGCAGGAAGCCATGAAACTCGAAATGGAATCAATGTATTCTAATTCAGTCTGAAAGCTTGTAGATCCACCAGAAGGCGTAAAGCCTATTGGATGCAAATGGATTTATAAGAGAAAAAGAGGAGCCGATGGAAAAGTAGAGACTTTCAAGGCTAGGTTGGTGGCAAAGGATTTTATCCAAAAAGGAGTAGATTATGAGGATACTTTTTTACCAGTAGCCATGCTAAAATCCATTTGGATTCTCTTGTCCATTGCTGCTCATTATGATTATGAGATATGGCAAATGGATGTCAAGACGACGTTTTTGAACGGCCATCTTGAAGAGACTATTCATATGGTCTAACCAGAGGGTTTTATGGTTAAAGACCAAAAGCAGAAAGTCTACAAATTGCAAAGGTCTATTTATGGGCTTAAGCAAGCTTCTAGATCTTGGAACATCAGATTTAATGAAGCCATCAACTCTTATGGTTTTGAACAAAATTTAGGTGAACCTTGTGTCTATAAGCAAAAGGAAAGAAATAAAGTGGTCTTCTTAGTTCTTTATGTGGATGACATTTTACTCATTGGGAATAATGTAGGGTCTCTATCCAAAATAAAGAACTTGCTAGCTAGCTAATTCCAAATGAAGGATTTGGGAGAAGCAAGCTACATTCTTGGTATCCAAATTATACGGGATTGCAAGAATAAGCTTTTGGCATTGTCTCAGGCATCGTATATTGACAAGGTGCTTGTCAGATTTGTGATGCAAAACTCTAAGAACGGTAATTTGAGATACTTTTAATGGAGTTCATCTTTTTAAAGAGCAGTGTCCTAAAACACTGCAAGAGGAGGAAGATATGAGACAGATTCCCTATCTTCGGTAGTTGGTAGTTTGATGTATGCAATGTTGTGTACAAGACCCGACATATGCTTTGCAGTGAGAGTGGTTAGCCGATACCAGTCAAACCCAGGATTAGATCACTGGGTTGCAGTCAAGTATATTCTCAAATATCTAAGAAGAACGAGAAACTATATGCTGGTATATTCTGGTAGGGATTTGATTCCTGTTGGATATACAGATTCTCATTTTCAATCAGATAGAAACTCTCGTAAGTCTACCTCTGGAGCAGTGTTCACTTTGAGAGGAGAAGCCATTATATGGAGAATCGTTAAGCAAACTTGCATTGTTGACTCAACCATGGAGGCTGGCTATGTAGCAGCTTGTGAAGCAGCTAAGGAGGCAGTCTAGCTTCGAAAATTCTTGAAAGATCTAAAAGTTGTTCCAGATATGCATGAACCAATTAGACTCTACTGTGATAACAGTGGAGCAGTAGCCAATGTCAAGGAACCCAGAAACTACCGTAAAGGAAAGCATATAGAGAGAAAATTTCACCTTGTGAGAGAGATTATCAGTAGAGGAGACGTTTCAGTTGAGAAGATCGCATCTGCGAATAATATAGCTGATCCGTTTACTAAGACATTACCGACTCAAGGTTTTGAGCTATATCTTGAAGGGATGGGACTTAGAGACATGTCTCATTTGCTTTAGGGAAAGTGGAAGATTATTGGGATATGTGCCCATAAACAAATGATATTTATTATTATTGAATAATTTGAGAAATTTTTTAATATACTTGCATGCATATTTTGATGCTTTATAAATATAAAAATCTCTAGATTATTTAAATGTGACTTTAAATATTGTATATAAGTGATATATACAGAGGATAATATTTAAAGTAAAATAATCTAAATTTATCCGTAATTATAAATTAAAGTTACAATCGGGATATTTAATTTAAAATTACTAACGCAATTCATTACATTTTAAATGAAACGATCTTATCCGGATTGTTGATAATGAGATTATCGGAATGAAAGTGCTTTATATAATTTGATTATATAGGACTGAAACGCGATTAATTATGAATCTATAATAAATTTCGTTGTTAAAATAGAGTATTCAAAATTAATCAATAATGGTCATATATGAATCGATCTTAATTCTGAGTAATTAATAGACTCATATTTATTGTATTATATTTTTTGATATGCCGGGTATGACACAGAAACATAGTGTCAAATTCTTGGTATATTAAAATATAATAACATAAGTAGCCGAAAATATTAATATACAAGATGAAATCCATTCCTTCGTAAGAAGTCAGATGGACGGTTCCCATAAGTGTTGATTCGGGGCTTGAATAATAAGAGCGCTCAATTTATGATTGGATCATAAATATATTATTCATTATAGAATCAATGGTACTTATGGATCAAAATATAATTAAAGAGGTTAACGGAAAATGCCTAGCTTTAATTATGATCCATTTATGGAGGATTGATTTATATGTAGTGACTATATCAATGGACAATTCAAATCCTTTTGAATATAATTAATTTTATAATTTTAAGAGTGCAGTTTCAAATTTTTAGTGGAGTAATTTGGAATTAATAATTTTATATTTTAATTAAGATGTTAATTGAATGTCAAAATTATTGAAGCTTAAAATTATAATGTCCATAGTTCCTCTGGATGACAATGATCAACCACATAGAGTTCTCTCCTTCAATTTCGCTTTATCTCATTAGTTGAGAATACAAAGTGAATAAAAACTCAGTTGTATGATCTCAACCCAAATCAAAAGGAACGCCCACTCGTTCGCGTTCATCATAATTTGGAGAACGTTTGGAAAGATCCATGGTAATCAAAAGGATTTGGTGATTCCGAGGTAGTGTTGGCGGAGAACGAAAGGTCAATTTCTTAATCTCCTTATTGTTCTTATTATTAAATTAATATATGGGTATAGATCGCTAACTCAATTTTTTTTTAGATATGTGATTTGATCCTTATCTTGCTTTCGTAAACATCTCAAAATTATTCTGAGATTACCAACATTAATATATGTTGTAATATATCTAGCAAGACTATCAATATGGTTAGTAAGAAATACTTATCAATCGGTTGAAATGTGTAATCACTGTTCTTAAGAATAGATTAAGTTCTTTGAAAATAATTATTTAAATAACGATAATCTATCCTTCAAGATACAACAATTGGACTTTGCAAGCATGTACTCATAATGTGAAGACATATGCTTGCTCAAATCAACTTCTCAAGATGAAAAAGAAAACTGATGACAAACTTGAAAAGAAAGGTAAGAGAAAATCAAGAGATAGCATATAGGAGAAAGTTCTATTCATACTTTAAAGCTTCATGCATAAGGATATTTATAGGATTGAGAATGAACTATAAAAGAAATGAAAGATTAATTAACATAATTGTGATTGATTACATAATCGGATTACAAATGAAATGAAGAATCAATGATAGCAATTGATTGCTGAATCAAATAATGCTTTGATTTTATCACATCCAATTTGTCAATCTATAAAAGAATTAAGTTTATAAATCTATCATTTTATCATGCTAAATTTATTAGTCTATATAAAAATCAGGCATATGAAATCTGCCACTTTTAATATGCCAGATTTATTAATATGCAAAATCAAGTATGTTTCCAAAATAATCAATTAATTTTTAAAAAATCCTTTACACACACACACACACACACACACACACACACACACACACACACACCACACACACACACACACACACATAGAGGTTTAGTTGTTATACTTTTTAATATTTTTTTTAAAAATCAAGCTTTAATTTGATCCATTCAAGACCACTGTCAATGCTTTCAAGCCCTTAATTAGTTATATCCTTAGAATTTTTATTATTTACAGCACCACCTACGTACAATGAGAAGCATAATAAAATAGTCATATATATATTGTACTTCTTAAATGTTTCGAGTAGATTTTGTGAATTATTATTGTTAAGTTAATTGGTAGGGTGCATTGATGATATAGCTTAGTTGCATTTTAGGAGAGCCATCTAATTTTGACGAAGAGATCAGGTTGGATGTTATTTTCTTCAGCTAACTGTGTAGAAAGTGACATGCAGTGAATGCTAAAGGAAATTAACCATTCCATGCATGTTTTGTGCATTCCGTATGAAATTATTGCATGTAAAAGCTATATATATATATACACACAATAATTTGGCTAAGCTAATTTAAATTGATGATGATTTTTAGCTATCCTCAAAAGTGAAGTAAAGAGAAAGGAAGAATGTCTCCAAATTAAATAGAAAAAGGAAAAAAAATATTGTCCACGCATTAACCAAACGTGGCATAACTGATGTGCCATGATCGGGCCATTTGCATCATTTTCTTCTCAATAGGGCTTATCGCTAATATTCCTTATAATTGATGAAAATTTATATGGATGGATATATTATTCCCATATCCAAAATATAAAAAGAAAGAAAATGGTCAAAGCTGAGATTTTTTAGTCAATGTGATTTTTTTTCCAAGGAAAAAAAGCTCAAAAAGACACCTTCTGGATTTGCAGTCATTACCTCTCGCTGCATGCCTATGATTAGTGGACCCGCACATGGTGGTCATCGTTGAAATGTAGACAAGTTGAAGTAGTTGTGCCTTTTAATAAATTATATTTTTAAAAATTTGTCCTAGACATTTTGACCAGGTCAAAGTAAACAAAAGTATGTGGAATGTTAAGAGTTACGACTTTTGTCCTAGAATCAAGTACTTATCATTTCTTTTCTTTTCTTTTTTTCTTTTTTCTTTTTAAGAAAACACTGAGAGGAATGAATTTCCTAATATTTTATGAAATTAGCAAAAATTATTGTTTGAGGGAATTAAGATGTAAGAGGGAAGATTACAAAAGGTTCAAAGTCCAAAGATTTTTTAGGATACTGCAGGTTACCCCTAAACTAAAAAAAAGTAAAAACTGTTGCTCCTTTTGTTGAAAGAAATAACAAATAATGCATAAAATAATGGTCCCATATCTAACACATAAATTGGAGAAACCATAATGTTGAGGTTTCAACGACCATGTTTCAAGGAACAGAACATAAAAAATCCATACTCTCTGCTCACAGCTAATGAATTTCTCATGGAATGAGACACAAGGTCTGCCTTTGCGGCCTCCAAAAATCCTTTGCAGGAGGCTGTGAGTCCATTGCCACATGACCTTGTTTTCCTGTTCCTAGTTTTCCCTGTTCCTACTAGAGTTAATGCACTAAGAAACTAAACTAGACGAACAAAAAGTTGATAAATGAGATTAGTCCTCCTGTTTTGATAAAACTATTCAAAGAATTTAATAGTAAAGGATTTGTTGAACTTGTTCAAAGAGATTACTTCTCTCTGTATATATCCAATATGGTACAAAATAACGTTCTGCCTTGGAATTCTTGCGACCAACTTAAGAAAAGTATGGAGGGTTGTTGAGAACTATGCAGCCAATGATGTAATATATGTTGTAATATCTAGCAAAACTATCAATATGGTTAGTAAGAGATGCTTATCAATCGGTTGAGATGTGTAATCACTATTCTTAAGAATAGATTAAGTTCTTTAAAGACATATGCAAGCATGTTCTCATAATGTAAAGACATATATGCTTGCTCAAATCCACTTCTCAAGATGCAAAAAGAAAACTAATGACAAACTTGAAAATTAAGAAAGAAAGATAAAATCAAAATATAGCATATAAGAGAAAGTTCTATTCATAATTTTAAACTTTAATGCATGAGGGTATTTATAGGATTGAGAATGAACCGTAAAAGAAATGAAAGCTTAATTAACATAATTATGATTAATTATAAAATTAGATTACAAATGAGGTGTTGCTAATCAAGCGTCGCTAAGAGACGCCATAACTGACATCGCTAATCTTTAAAGATTAGCAACGTCTCATAGGCATTGCAAATTTTTTAAAAAATTTATAAATTTTATTTTTAATTTTAATTAACTTTCTTAAATAATATTTAAATTTTAATAAAAAATATATTAATAAATAAAATATTTTATTAAATATAAATAAATATTAAAAATTAATATATTAATAATACAAATAAGTACCAACAAATACAAAAAAAAGGCATTAATCATAAAATACAATATAATGTCAAAATATAAACGTAGATCAATGGAGGGAGGGTCATCTACAGCTGGAGTAGAGTGGAAAACTGCGTCGACTGCGACATACGTGTTGCGGAAATCAGATTCAATAAACAAATCAAACAATAAACAAACAAGGAACACCAAGAATTTACGTGGTTCGATCATGGTGATCTACATCCATGGGCAAGGCAAACAAAATTCCATTATCAAAAAGGAGGAGGTCAAGCATTACAGAAGTTTTCACACGTATATATATATACGCCCCAAAAATTACTCCCATAAAATAAGCCCTATCGACCGGTTTGGTCCGGTCTCAACAAGAATATCGGGTCGGGTCAAAAAACCCGGACCCGATATATAAAATTCAAGACATATTTAACAAATCTCCACCTTGGCTTGAATTTAACAAACTAGAAGTCGAACATATTCTCCCAGCATCCCTAAGCCTACGTGAGCTAACTCGGTGTAGGAAACAAGGGATGCAGCGAAAAAATATCCACTTCAGAAAAACAAAAATAGAACTTTCATTCACCTCGCCACCAAGCCCCAGAAGGAGCAAACCTCAAACAAGCATGCCAATCAAGTCCAAGCAATGCTTAAACTTGTTGGCGGGAACTATCTTGGTCAGCATATCAGCAGGATTGTCAGCAGTATCTACTTTCTTTACTGTAATATTTCTCTCAGTAAATGCCTCTCGAATAAAATGATACTTGATATCAATGTGCTTAGTCCTCTCATGATATGCTTGATTTTTAATCAAGCAAATAGCACTCTGATTGTCACAAAAGACAACTGAATTGTCTTCCTGCTTGAGCCCAAGTTCTTGAACAAGATTTCGTAACCAAATAGCTTCTTTTACTGCTTCTGCTGCTGCCATATACTCTGCCTCTGTTGTAGACAAAGCAACTGTCGACTGTAAAGTTGATCTCCAACTTATAGCCGAGCCAGATAATGTGAAAAGATAGCCAGTCAAAGATCTTCTCTTATCAATATCCCCAGCATAATCAGAATCCACAAATCCCACAACAGAAGTACAGTTAGAACTATTTCTATCAAACATTAGGCCCAATTTTGTGGAGCCTCTAAGATACCTAAGTATCCATTTCACTGCCTGCCAATGGACCTTTCCAGGATGTGCCATATATCTGCTAACCACACTAACTGCCTGCGCAATGTCGGGACGAGTGCATACCATAGCGTACATCAAGCTACCAACTGCACTGGAGTATGGGACAGGAGACATTGCAGCCTCCTCGACCTCTGACTGAGGTGAATGTATAGCTGAGAGTCTAAAATGTGATGCTAAAGGTGTACTGACAGGCTTAGAGTTTTGCATGCCAAACTTCTCAAGTACCTTCTCAATATATCTCCTCTGTGAGAGATATAACTTACCTGCTTTTCTGTCTCTCTGAATCTCCATTCCTAAGATCTTCTTGGCAGGACCCAGATCTTTCATTTCAAACTCCTTACTGAGACATTTCTTCAAGATCAACACATCTGTCATGTTCTTTGCAGCAATGAGCATGTCATCCACGTATAAAAGGAGATAGACAAAGGATTTATCTGAAACCTTCCTGAAGTACACACAACTATCATAGCTGCTCCTATGATAACCGCTCCGTATCATAAAACTGTCGAATCTTTTATACCACTGTCTTGGAGACTGCTTCAAACCATACAACGATTTCTTCAATCGACATACATGATCTTCCTTGCCTTCTACATAATAGCCCTCAGGCTGGGCCATATAAATAGTCTCCTCAAGCTCACCATGCAAAAAGGCTGTCTTCACATCGAGTTGCTCAAGCTCTAAGTCAAATTGAGCAACTATAGCCAGCAACACACGAATAGAAGTGTGTTTCACAACAGGAGAGAACACTTCATCATAATCAATTCCCTCCCTCTGATTGTAACCTTTAGCTACAAGTCTTGCCTTGCATCTACTAATTTCAACGCCTGGAATACCTTCCTTTTTCTTAAAGACCCATTTACACCCAATGGCTCTTTTTCTTTAGGCAATGGCACCAAGTCCCAAGTCTGGTTCTTGTGAAGTGATTCCAGTTCTTCAGCCATAGCAACAGTCCACTTTTCTGATTCCGAACAAGTAACAGCTTCAGTATAAGTAGATGGTTCCTGAATACCCATATCTTCTGCTGTCGTAAGAGCATAAGCCACCAGATCAGAAAACCCATATTTTTGAGGGGCTCGAATCTCCCTCCTTTCTCTGCCAGTAGCAATAGAGTATGGCTGCTCCACCTCATCTAGAGCTTCCTCATCTGAACTAGAATCAATAGTAACAATTTGCTCGCTCAAATCATTTTGAGAGCCTTTTTTTCGAAGCTCACCTGAACCTCCACCTCATTTGTATCACTCTCATGGTTTCCTGCAGACTCATCAACAACATTCCTTTGATCTAGCATAAACTTTTCATTAAAAGTAACATCCCTACTAATAATGAATTTAGGTGAATTAGGTTCTATGCACCACAGACGATAACCCTTCACGCCATCAGCATAACCAACAAAGATACACTTCTTTGCTCTAGGTTCAAGTTTACCATCCTTAACATGATAGTAAGCAGGGCATCCAAAAACCTTTAGATTTGAATAATCACAAGGCTTACCTGACCACATCTCAAAAGGAGTCTTGCATTCAATTGCTGTTGAAGGAGAACGATTAACCAGATAGCAAGACGTGTTAACTGCTTCAGCCCAAAAAGCCTTTTCCATGCCAGCATTAGAGAGCATGCATCTTGCCCTCTCCAATAAAGTTCTGTTCATCCTTTCTGCCACTCCATTTGCTGTGGAGTGTACCTGACTGTACGGTGTCGAACGATACCTGCATCTGCACAGAATTCATTAAAATCACCACCACAGAACTCAAGACCGTTATCGGTCCTCAGACGTTTGATCTTCTTCCCTGTCTGATTCTCAACAAGGGCTTTCCACTTCTTGAAGGTTTCAAACACTTCACTTTTTCTTTTCAGAAAATAAACCCAAACTTTTCTGGAATAATCGTCAATAAATGTCACAAAGTAAAGAGCACCACCCTTAGATGGAACCTGTGCCGGTCCCCATAAATCAGAATGTATGTAGTCGAGTGTACCCTTCGTTGAATGTGTGCCTGTACTAAAACTGACCTTGCACTGCTTGCCAAGAACACAGTGCTCACAGAAATCTAGTGAGGATGTCCGCTCACCACATAGTAAACCACGTTTACTCAAAACTGTCATGCCACGCTCACTCATATGGCCCAAACGCATATGCCACAATTTTGTTCTATCATCAGCAGAAACAGAATTTGCTGTGCCAATCGAAGAACCCATAACTGTGCTACCCTGTAGATGATACAAGTGATTCACCTTGTTTCCTCTCATCACAACTAGATTGCCTTTGGTGACTTTTAGAACTCCACCTCCACCTGAGTACATACACCCAATGGAATCCAAACAGCTCAAAGAAATAAGGTTTCTCTTTAAGTCTGGTATGTGCCTAACTTCAGTCAAGGTTCTCACAACTTTGTCATGGCACTTAATCTGAACAGTACCAATTCCCACAATTTTGCATACTGCATCATTTCCCATAAAAACTGATTCACCATTCAATGGTTCGTATGTGGTGAACCATTCCCTATTTGGGCACATGTGATATGATGCTCCTGTATCCATTATCCAAACATCGTTTGAAAAACTAACAACAGAGCATGTCGTAAGAACTCTGTCTGACACACTAGACTCATCTTTCTCAGCAATATTCGCCGCATCTTGACGTTGACTACGTTGCTTATCCTTTCTCTTGAGCACAGGACAATCTGACTTGTAATGTCCTTTCTTGTGACAATAGTAGCACTCAACGTTCGTCGTATCTCCAGGTGGCCTAGATTTTGAACGACCAACAGATTTCTTTCTAAAAGCTTTATCCTTCTTCTTGGCCCTACCTCTCACGAATAAACCATCTGCCCTGTCTCCACTAGTATTTCCATTCAATTTTGTTCTCAATTCTGCAGAATTCAAGGATGCTTTAACATCCTCTAGAGTTATGGATTCACGTCCATAAAGCATCGAGTTCACAAAATTTTCGTATGAGGCAGGCAATGAGCATAACACGATCAAAGCTTGATCTTCTTCCTCGAGTTTAATATCTAGATTTTTCATATCCATAACAATCTTATTAAACTCATTCAAGTGTTCCTTAATAGGCGTACCTTCTCGCATCTTTAGGGTATAAAGACGCTGCTTCAAATAAAGTCTCGATGTTAAAGATTTCTTCATGTAGAGACTTTCCAGTTTCTTCCAAAGACCGGCCGCTGTTTCCTCATCTGCGACTTCTCGCAAAACATTGTCTTCTAGAGACAACTGGATCGCACTATGCGCCTTCTCATCCATCTCTTCAATCTCAGCCGTGGTCATGTCATCTGTATAATTATTATCCAGTGCCCTAACAGAACCCTCTCGCTTCAATAAAGCCTTCATCTTTATTCTCCATAATCCGAAGTTGTTCTGTCCATCAAATGGTGCAATCTGAAACTTCAAAGATGACATCCCAAGAATTCCTAAGAACGAAACGATCTTTTCATTTGGATTGAAGAAGAAGAAGAGCCCCGGCAAGGAGACAGCCCCTCTGAAACAGAGGAGATCCGGTTTGTCTTCAAATAGCAGAGGAGATCCGGTTTCAATAGTAGAGGAGATCGGCCACGGAAACAGATCGGCCACGGCGTCTTCGTCGTCTCCCTTTGCTTGCGGCCTTGGCCTCGGCCTTGTAAGTGGAAGTAACGATCTACTTGAAAGAGGGCTTCAGGGAGAGGGAGGCTTCGATTCAGATGCTGTTGGCGAAGCAGACTCGTGGCCCGCCGGATTTATTCCAAGATCCAACTCGATCGAGAGAGAGGTGACGGCGGAGGCAGCAAAGCGTGGTGATGGAGAAGGGAAGGTAAGCGCGGGGAGACGTTCGGCTGCCATCCAGCGTCTAACCCCAAACGAATCCATGAGAAAACAAAACGGCGGGCACCCTGCGCTGACAGAGGAAAAAATCACCTCCTCTTCCCCTTCTGCTCGCTAGCCACCGGATCGGATGGGAGAAGGCCCTCGGCACCGGCGGCGGGAAGTTGGAAGGAGGAGTCAGACGAGACCAAAAAAAATTAGGGTTAGGTTTTTCCCCTTTTTTTTCAACAAAATTATTCCGAACCAAAGCTCTGATACCAGTTTGTTGCGGAAATCAGATTCAATAAACAAATCAAACAATAAACAAACAAAGGAACACCAAGAATTTACGTGGTTCGATCATGGTGATCTACATCCACGGGCAAGGCAAACAAAATTCCATTATCAAAAAGAAGGAGGTCAAGCATTACAGAAGTTTTCACACGTATATATATATATACGCCCCAAAAAATACTTCCATAAAATAAACCCTAGCGGACCGGTTTGGTCCGGGCCCAACAAGAATATCGGGTCGGGTCAAAAACCCAGACCCGATATATAAAATTCAAGACATATTTAACAATACGCATAACTAATTGCCGCATCTTCTCTAACTGCTGCTCATAACGAACGCGCTTCTCTCGCTGTTCTCGTTAGATGTCCACGATCTCCATCATCATCTTCGATCTCACATGTTTGGTGATGGAACGCTCAATCTGCTCGTAATTGCCAATGCCACCCTGATTGGAAGAAGAGGAACTGCGTCAGAGGAAGAATGCAGAAGCTAAGGCTCTCAGACTGTAAACTCTACGATCATTTGGCTATGCACCAATAATCTCTAAGAAGATTCGACCGCTCTCCTACGGCGAAGGATTGAGCATGGACCCTCCTTTCTCTAATGGTTGTATGGTCTATGAGAATAGCTCATCCATACGTGCCTATAAGGAATACATATCAAATATAATGCAACTTATATTGAAAGAAATATATCAATAAGCACATCATGTTTTTAATGATTTACTTACTCCAGTACTCTGAAAGCGACTATCGACCCAAGACCCATCTTCTCTCATGTGGGTCGCTTTGAACAACTACCAATGCCCTAGATCGATTCCTTCCTTCAGCCTCCGTAAAACAACGTTTGAAATTTGTAGTTATGCTCATTTTAAAAAATTTATCATTAATAAGTATACAGAACTAATAAATTTACATGCTTATAAGACGACGCTGATGCTTTTCAATCGAAATGAATCCCGTTGTGTGGCAAAAAATATCAGTGCTCAGACCACTTTTCTCAGATCAGTAGTTCAAGCTAGCTGTGACCGACCTCCTTCGCCATTGGAAATCTGCCCATTGCTACTGCCAGCCATCCCATATAGAATTGAAGATATGAGCGGGGTGTTTAGATGTTCTCCGTCAGTGGCATAAATTATCAGAGTATTGGAGACAAGCAAGTTAAGTCCAAGCTATTCTAACTGAAGGAGTGAGAGCTGGATCCCACTCAAATTCTTTCTGTAAGCAGAACAATTGTGAATATGCATATTGTAATAAATAAATTATACAGACAAATATTAATAATATGACATTATAAATGCATAAGTAACATCATACAAATAAAATACATACCTGAAACTCTGTCCGGTAGAACTCCCTCACCTCCTCACTAAGGTGCTCCCAACAGTAGCCCTTTGAGTCTGCATGCCTTTTAAATATATTAGTGATGTGCCTTGAGATAATATGTCTCTCTATAAATTTATGCAAGTATAGTAAAACATAAGATATAATTTAATAATATAGCAATTGTATGAAAAAATTTATATGATGATAGAAATATACTTACTGACCATCAACCAATAGAAGCCTTCGCCTCCCGATGAAGGAAGAACTGTCGCTCAATATGGCCCGGCAGATGATCATGTCATCTCCTCAATAGACGTCTCTCAGAAATGGTGCTCCTATCCGGAGGAGCTATTATGTGCTGCATTAGGAGAGTCATCGCTCGTGCCAGCAAACTGCCTCTGGGCTATGAATCATCCATGATCCCTCATAGTACTATATATATAGTATAATCAAAATGAATCGAAAAAAGCATAAAATAAAAATTTTATTTTTAAATTATAATTAGAGGTATAAATACTTAGTTACTATCATTTATATTCTCAAGTTTGGGTTATTCGTTAGATTCTGTCTCTGGTTGTAATTCATATTCATTTTCTTCATCATTTGAGACCTCGTCCACATCCTCAATTTCAAGTGAAGCACCAGTTGGATCATTACGGATATTGGATCCGGATCAAGCGAATCATCTTGGATTACATGTGCTTCCATGACATATTCTTGGAAAGCTAGGGATTCAAGTGTTTGTGTTGATGAGCTTACCGACATAGAAATGGTTGCCCGTGGCTTTATTTTACTCATAGCCCACCAATCTCTCTTATCGTTCCGAAGGCTTGGATATGTTGAGTAGTACACTTGTTTAGCTTGAGATGCCAGAATGAATGGTTCATATTTGTTCAACCTTCTTCTATGACATACTTCAACAAGATTATAATCTTTATACACTTTTGTCCCTACATTTGGAGTTGGATCAAACCATTCACATTTGAACAATATAGTGCGTTTAATAGGCCAACCAATACTTTAACAATCTCTTGTAGCTTTCCATAATAATCTTGCTTATCTGCACCAACAGTTTGACCTTGCACACATACCCCCCAATTTTGAGTTGCTCTTGAAAAATCCAAAGACTCAACCTAAAACTTGTAGCCATTCATAAAATGTCTGGTGTATGTATTAACTCCAGACAATGGCCATTGTATTAGAAATTTAATGAAAATATCATCAACATTCGAAGAAGGATTATTAGT
>UESW01002586.1:118206-133834 GCA_900491605.1 Calamus simplicifolius
AATGAACAGGAAAGGCGAAAGAGGGCAACCCTGTCTCAACCCAACCTCCGAGTGAAAATAATCAGTCTGACCACCATTAATAAGGAGAGAGAAAGAAGGCCGGTAAACACAGGCCATCATCCAGTCAACAAAGAGCTCCATAAATCCAAACCCAGAAAGAGTGTGGCACAGGAAATCCCAGCTCAATCTATCATAAGCTCTCTCCATATCGAGCTTGACAGCCATAAGACCCTGTCGGCTGGGAGCTCGCTGAAGGTCATGCATGAATTCTGAGCAAGCAGAGCATTGTCAGTGATGCTGCGCCCCCTGAGAAAAGCCCCCTGCTGTGGAGAGATGATGCGAGCCATCACAGAACACATTCGGGAAACCAGGATGCGCGCACATACTTTGTATAAGGTGGTGCAGAGACTAATAGGCCGGAAGTGCTGAGGAGAGGAAGCATCAGGGCGTTTGGGCACCAGGGTGATAAGAGTCCAATTCCAATATGTTGGAATAGCTTTAGACTGAAAAACAAGCTGAATAGCTTGCACCACCTCCTGTCCAACAATATCCCAGTAGTGGCGAAAGAAAACAGCCGGGAACCCATTAGGTCCAGGAGCCTTGTCAATACCAAGATCCCATAAAGCCCGCCGAATATCATCCTCAGAAATCGGACGGATGAGAAGAGCATTCTCCACATCAGATACCCTAGAGGAAGGGGAGACCGGGAAAATAGGGTACCCCTCACCAGAGTGCTCAGACCATCTAGACTGAAAGAAATGGAGCATCTGATCCCTATCATATGGAACTCCTCCTGAGGGTTGCCCTCCTCGTCAATAAGCCGTCTAATGCGGTTCGCAGCACGGCGTTTAAGAGTAGCCTGGTGAAAGAATCTAGTGTTGGAGTCCCCTTCCTGAATCCACTGAATGCGGGACCTCTGCCTCCAAAAAGTCTCCTGTTGTAATAGAAGAGAGTGATGAAGAGACAGGTTGGTTCTAAGGGTCAAAAGATCAGAATCAGGAAGAAATCCCTCTTGGTCCTCCTTTGACTGCAAAGACGAAATAATAGACTCAGTTGCTCAACCGTCGAGCAATATCCCCCACCTCCCTTTTACTCCAACTACATAGTCTACGTCTAGCAAGAGCCAGACGCCGAGAAAGTCTATAGGTGGCACTCCCTCTGACAGATAACCGCCAAACCTGTGAGATGACAGATCTAGCAGAAGAATAGAAAGTCCATAATTTCTCAAATCGGAACACCCTACTCTCCTAGAAAGGCACATCAGTAGAAATCAGAATAGGACAGTGATCCGAAGCAATTCTAGACAGATGAGTAACATTGGCTGAGGGAAAAAGCTAGAGCCACTGAGGATTGGCCAAAGCTCTATCCAGTCTTTCCCACACCCTAGCAGAACCCTGACGATTATTACACCATGTAAACTGAGGCCCAAAGAATCCCAAATCCAAAAGACCAGCTGAAGCAATGAAGTTTCTGAACTCAGATCTTTCCACTGAATCAACCGCATGCCTGCCACCTCTTTTCTCATTGGCCCCGATAATGCAGTTGAAATCACCCGCAATAAGAGAAGGAATACCCTGGGAAAGCAAAGAATGAATCTCAGCCCATAGCACCCAGCGCACCCTGAAGTCAGTGCTAGCATAAGCACCCGATAGAAGCCAGGGAGCATGATATCCATCAGAAACTACCAGAGCAACTTGTTGACCACAGTAATGAAAGGCATCCACTTTGATATTGTCAGCTCTCCACAAAACCACAATCCCTCAGGAGAGACCAACAGAGTCAATAGCATAGGAAACCCAAGATCTGGAGACCATACGTCGGAATCGATCAAGACTGGTCCCCGATAACCGAGTTTCTAGAAGAACACAAATATCAAAACCATGAAGCTGCAGTAGCCTCTCAAACGCAGAGCGAAACGATGGTTTCTGGGCTCCGCGCACATTCCAGACAAGAATCTTCATTCAGAGGCATGAAAGGGGGGGACCCCCACCCTATCTCCCATCAACTCATCAACAAGGCGGTCGTCAGCTGGAAATGAACCCACAGCAGGTTCCTTGCCCCTACAATCCTCCGAATGGAACGAGTCCATGGATACAACTTCCACATCCCGTAGAGCGGGATCCTTAGAGCAGGACGATTCCATGGCTTCAGCCTCCTCGCCCCGAAGGATAGCCTTCTTAAGCAGAAGGACCGCCGAATCATGATTAGCTGCCTCCATCTGGACTGGCAAGGAGAGACCTGAAGCAGACGGCAGACCCGGCCTTTCCTTGCTACGAGACTTCTTATTCCCTGGCCCAGAGAGGTCAAGAGACCCTCGGGAAGAGTCACCAGTTGCTAGAAAAGTGAAAGACCCTGTGATCTAGCTTTCCCTCCGGTAGAAGTTTTCGCTTTCCCTTTAGTGGTCCTGGAAACCACTCGCTGAGAAACAAGGTCCACAGGCCGGGTCCTCTTGGAAGGGCCAGAGTAGCCATCATCCTGGGACTTAGGCTGCTCAATCGATGTATCGGGCTCTAAGCATGCAAATGGATTGGAATCATTGCCCTTATCAGCCCCTTTAAGCAAATGTTTCTGAAACATTGCTACAGTAGCAACCGGCACAGGACTCCCTTCATTCACTTGATTCACTGAACCCAGGATTTCCTCAGCGCGGCTGCCAGAGACAACGCAGCCTGGAATCGATGCCGTCTTCTCCGCAAGGGCCAACCCACCCTGGGACTTCATCACCGAGGAAGGAGAGAGCGAGGCAGTCCCCCTGCTCGGCTGCCGGCGGGCTGGTTTCTTAGGGAGTTGCCATCTGTCGGCCAAAGCAGGGGATGACCCGGGAGGAGCAAGACGGTCACCCGACGGAAGATCCTGGGTGGATTTCCGGCGTCTGATAGCAGCCATCCAGGGCCCAAAAGTAGGGCCGGAAGACGGCGCAGAAGAATCCGTCACAGCAAGGCACGATCCAGAGAGATGCACTGATCCACAATCATCGCAGATTCCTTCAAGATTTTCATATGAGAATTGTTGCCAAAATGGGTCTCTGCTTCCATGGATCCGAGTTCCTGGCCGGAGAGGAGAACCTAGATCCACTCGGACACAGGCCCGAGCAAAGCTTCCACGCTTCCTTGCCTTAGTTGATTTATCAGAGTAAAGGAATTCCCCGGCCACTGCAAGGATGGATGAAAGAATTTCGTCACTCCAAAACTCAATTGGAAGCTACGGCAACCGTATCCAGAGCAGAGCAGAGTGGATGGAGCCGTCGACCGGGGCAAATTCCGGATGCCACTCTGCAGTGATGATAGTTTGTCCATTAACAACCCATGGTCTTCCCAGTGCAAGAGCCTTAGCTCGGATATCAGAGAAATGGAAGATGAAGTGCTTATTTGCCAAGGCCAGAGCTTTGATGTCACCAGTCAGTCCGGCTCGATGGAACTCACGAACAATGATTTCCGGCGGAATCCAGCGAGAGAGGCAGCGAGCGAGGATAGCATGGCTCCCCCATCGTTCTTCTTCAGCATCCAGAGAGTGCAACGACACTTGGACTATACTCGGAAACCTTCGTTCTAGCTCCGCCACGACCGACGGGGGAGGCGAAGGAGCAACCCATTCGAACCCACTTTGTTGGCCCAGATGACAACCCAAGAGGGGGGGGTGAATTGGGTTCTTTAAAAATTAACCTTTTAAAAAAGTTTGCTTAAGAAGAACGAAGGTAAAAATTCGGATGATGGCTGTTTGCTTTTTAAATGGAAGTATTCATGGTAAGAGCCGGCCCCAGGGTTGGACGGGGGATCAGATGGCGACCTCCAATAAAACTTCCGGTCAGGTATGGGTCGAGCAGGAATATGTCCTTGTCCCGATGGACATACATTATGTATAGACGACCTTATTATCATGCTGCCTTAACGATGGAGTTCGGGTATATAATTTAATCAAACATCCAATCCTGGAAGGGCCACGATTGAAGAAAGCCTTGAACCATTCTCAAGAAGAAGGGGGGGTGCATTTTGGGGATATATAATTACACGATTGCTTTGTTTTAGGTCTATCATTAATGTATCTGGAGATGTCCGGGTTGGGAGTGACAGGGTGTCTTTATTAGCTTGTATCCGGGTCCCTCCCTATTCGAGGGCCATAGCGTTGGAATTAAGAGGGTCATGAGAAGTCTGGAAGGTTCGTACCCTGCCTCCACCCGGACGCGCAGGAGGGCTTTGAAGTGGAAAGAAAGCCTGCGACCTTTGCAGTTCATGCATCCATCACACCACCAGCAGCAGCACTCCTCTCAAGTCTCAAGCAAGAATAAAGCTTCTCTCTTTACTGTCCCGTACTTGTTTTGCGACATATGAACATATAAATAATGAGCCGAACAGAGACTTCTCCATGATTATTGTTATGGTAGAAGGGAAGAAAGGAGGAGGAAAAAAAAATAAAGAACGGAGTGAATTGCTTAAGAGATCACGAGTTAACAATGCTACTTTAACTTGGACAATTTGGATCGAGGCAAGGAGCGAAAAATCGAACCATTTTTCTCTCCTAATCGCGGCGGCCTTCCCCTCCCTACTCCTGGAGCGCTCGGACTCGGCTGCTTCAGGGGACGAAAAGCCGAGCCCTTTCGCGGCACGGGCAATATAAAAATTCTAGGGTTTGTGACGACCCTACGGATCATACACCGTCTAATCCGGGATGGATGCAATGCGTTAAACAACAAAATTATTTGCCTAAACTATATAATTAACTTATGTACTTAGAGGATTACGTCATTTTGATTTTTAAACTTTAAAAAGTTATAAAAATAATTTTAAACTTTTATTTTATATCATTATGATCTTTATTATTAAATAAAAAAAATATTATTTATTTTTATCCTATGTAGCAGCATACGTAGCAGTATATATATATATATAGGCAAAATAAATTTTATAAGTAAAAATAAATTTAAAATTCATAATTAAATCATTATTTAATAATTTTAAAATATAAAATAATAAAAATAATATCTTTCTGCCCTTATTTGCTCTAATCCATGAGTGTCTATATACCCGCTGTGCTATCCTTTCGGATTAAAACAAATCAGGATGGAAAGAGATTATTTTATTATTTTTTATTTTTTTAAAATTATTAAATAATGGGCTAGTTATGGATTTTAAATTTATTTTTGCCATTTAGATGTCACATGTGCTGTTACGTATGCTGCCACATAGGATAAAAATAAACAGCGTCTCAAAGGGATACAAAACAGAAAGTTCAGGGTTATTTTTACAACTTTTTAAAGTTTAAGAACCAAAGTGACACAATCCCCTAAGTACAGGGGTTAATTACGTAGTTTAGCCAAATATTTTGACATACGCATTCGCACGCAATACGCACGATATGCACCGCGCGCATACATAAAGTCCTTTCCAAGTTAGACTTGTTCCGTGGCTTGTCCAGACGGCTCAGGCTAACTAAAAAGGATAGGTCTTTGTGCATCGTGTATCAGAATCGGACCGAACCGGCCAGTTAGACCGGTTGAACTAGGATCCGGAGGCTAAGTCGGTACGGTTCTAACATAAAACAGAATGTGTAAGAGACTCGAAATAACCTGGTCAACCCATCTGGTTCACCCGTAAACCAGTCAACCCAGTCTGAATTAAATGGGATCATAGGTTTTATATGTTAACCTTAAATTTTTATTAAAATTAATTTTTATTAATATAAATATATTTTTATATTAAAATAATTGATCGATGGTTCAATCGATGACCCGACGGTTGAACTAGTGACCCGGTGACCCGAGCCCCTGGCCGGGTCGATGTCCGGGTCAGGTTTGACAACTATGCTTTTATGCATCATACGCACATCCACACGTGTGTGCAGTCAATCAACATAGGATACGCGTGCTCCTGCACCGCGCACTATGCACAATGATTGGCCACATGTGATCAAGGATAATTTTATTCTTTCATGCATCATATGCATAGCCACACACGCACATGATCAATCAACACAGGGTATGTATGCTCCTGCATCACGAGCAATACAGAAAGATTTTTTTAATTAAAAATAATTTTTTTATGCATCATGTATGATGTAGGAAAAAATGCATCATGCATGATAATTGATCTGCGTGCATATGACTGCATGTACTGTGCAAAAGAATAAAAATATTTTTACATGCAAGGATCAATAATCGTGTGCGGTGCACAAAAACTTTTCCACTAAAAATTTGGCAACTATAAACAACGAAGAAAGCACCAGATTTCAAATAAAAAAAAAGTCTCAATAAAAAGATTTATGACGTGGAAGTGGGTGATCGCAGATCACCGTAGTAGCCTAAGATTTTAGCAAAAGGTTTTGTATTTTCTTTGAAAGTTATAACATGACTGCAAACTTCATCCATTTGGCTCATAAAATTTCATTAAATCCTCCGATTTGCAAAAGAAGTGGTGTGGTTAATGAAATGCCTAATCACCTCTCTTTTCAATGCTAGGATTCCAGGTTAGTTCTTCCTTCTCATGAGATGGCAGCAATCACCAAAACCATAGTGCTTACATTCTTTAGCGGATTTAGAGGGCGAGAAATAAAATATATCTTCTTAATAAACCTTTCAACCCAGAGTTGGACGTTAGACCAAATTGTTTGTCAAGTCAAAAATTCATCCATTCTACAAATTTACCACAAGTTTCTCCACAGCATAATATGGAAACTTCCTTTAAATTCTTTTCCTTTCCTTATCGTGCTCTCAATTAAAATATATAAAGATGAAGTTTAATAGTTCTATTTACTCTAGCACATCAGGTGTTGGCATAGTAGTTATTGGATACCATTGTAACTGTTGGATAAGTTTGAGGAAAGATAGTACCCGGAATGATTTATCTATTTGAATGTATTTGAGAAGATGCTGTAGCGTGCACGGTACTGTCCTTAAAAGTAGATTCGCGCCTCTCGAAGATAATATCTCGGTGCAGAAGATCAAAGCATGACTATCCTCCAGGATACAACAGCAGAGTCTTCTAACAGGCGTGCACACACCAATGTCAGAAGAGGATGAACAACCGAATGAGTTCCTTCTCTTTGGATAAGTAAGGAAGCAAAGGAATCGATCTCTCGACTGGATAAGGATGAAGGAATGGATCTCTGGATAAGGATAGAAACAAAATGAATTGAATTAATTAAATACCGGCATTGCTTCGAATTTATAAAGAAGCACACACCGGTTGAAAGCGACGAATCAATCTAATCCAACGGGTTGAATTAGTCCAACGGTCGATCAACAAAAGACTTATCACGTACGTAGAGACGTATAAGTCGAAAGACTAGTCAACAAATCAAAAAGACTTATCCCTACCGATTGATAACGACGTATCAGATAAACAGACTTATCAAGTCAAAAAGGTTTTTGAATATTGAAATACACTAGATTTCCAACAATCCCCCACTATTTCAATATACAAAAAGAAGACAAGACATACTTTGAAGGAACTTTAAGAATGTAATGCATAAGCCATGGTGTCTATGTGACTATGAACCAGGCATAGAGAAAATAAGTGTAATCCATAATAGGTTGGTGAAACTAAGTTTCTATGAACCAATCCTTCTTTTATTGGATCATTGATTTATAACTCACATTCCATCTCTCAGAATTCGGTTGTTCAAGCAGGTTGACACGTTTCGGCCATGCATCTACCTGGATATTTATGAGTACTCTAGAGATCCTACCCAAGTCTCATAGGAAGCGGCCACCACCTCCATACTCATATAGGTGGATTATCATCAAGTATACACTACAGTTTTGTATACCACCCAAATTAGGCTATGACATCCATTAAGAACTTCACATATTAGTTCAACCTAAACACTGCAGAATACTATCTCACACCATAGAAAGGGATTTCACAATATAAATAATTATGATAGTATACTCCAAGTTGTCCAGTGAATTATTTTCCCATATGAACCTTCTTCCGGGATCTCCATTCATGAAGGTTGGGTTACCATCACTTCAACTTTTGATCTGGGTATAATCCCATTTCCCTCGATGCATTGCTCACAAGCTTTTTGCTTAGAGGCTTAGTCAGAGGATCGGCCAAATTCAACTCTGACCTTACATAATCCAAAGATATTACTCCATCATTAATAAGCTGCTCACAATATTATGTCTTAGACGTATATGTCTACTCTTCCCATTATAAATTTTGTTTTTAGCTTTAGCTATGACAGCCTGACAATCACAATGTATAGACACAGATGGAGCTGGTCTCATCCAAATGGGAAGATCTTCCAAAAGATTCCTGAGCCATGCGGCCTTAGTCCCAGCCTTTTCAAGGTAATAAACTCGGATTTCATTGTAAACTGAGCTATACATGTTTGCTTAGATGATTTCTATGACACTGCTCCTCCTCCAAGGGTAAACACATATCCGCTAGTGGATTTCATCTCATCAGAGTCTGAAATCCAGTTAGCATCATAATACCCTTCTAATACTGTAGGAATCCCACAATACATTAAACCATAGTTCATGGTTCCTTTCAAATATCTAAGCACTCTTTGTAATGCAATCCAATGATCCTTGTTAGGACATTGGGTATATCTGCTTAGTCTTCCTATAGCATAAGCAATGTCAGGTCGATTGCAGTTCATCAAATACATAAGACTACCAATAATTTGAGCATATTTGGATTGTAAGACACTATTGCTTTTATTTTTCTTAAGCTGTGAATTAGCATTATAAGGAGTGCTCACAGGCTTACAATCAAAATGTGAAAACTTTTTCAATATTTTCTCAACATAATGTTATTGTGAAAATATGATACTATTCGACTTTTTTACAAGTCTAATTCCTAAAATCATATCTGCTTCTCCCATATCTTTCATATCAAAATTCAAAGTCAAGAACATTTTGGTGCTAGTCACAATATCAAAATTAGTGCCAAATATGAGCATATTGTCCACATACAAACAAATTATAACACATTCATGATTAACAACTTTAGAATAAATACATTTATCAGCACTATTAATTTGATATCCATTTGAAACTAGTATTTTATCAAACTTATCATGCCATTGTTTTGGTGCTTATTTAAGCCATACAAAGATTTAATTAATTTACAAACTTTATGCTCATTACCAGGAAGAACACAACCCTCAGGTTGATCCATATAAAGTTGAACTGCAGTTACCACATGGTTCTCATGATATTTTAATTTTTTTTTTTAACTTGGATGTATGCATCATTATTGTGTCTCCAAGGTGGTAGACTTGCATGACTAGAGGATATAAGTTATTTAACTGTTGGTAGAAATGTATAGGCTAATGAAAACATCAATCTTAATGAAAATTTATGGCTAACCCATTAATGCCACAATCAAAAACTTAATAAAAAGCATGCTCAACTCATAGCAAATAGTGGTTATGATGTAACACAATCTGAATATGAGATGGGACGTGTTAAGAGCATGGTGCAAGAGTTGAGGTGGCAGTTTCAGAATTGGCATAACAACCATGGTAGAAGGTTCCAGCATTTACAAATCGGAATTAAGCAAATACCATGAAAATAGAAAGAATAAATTATTTATGTCCTCCAATCCATGTCATTATCTAGCTGAACATGCTGAAGCCTGATCATGTTTTGCATTATATATATTACACTTGTGCTCCACAATTTGGAGTTAAGAATTCCATAACTCAATTTTTAGACGAGGAATAGAATTGCATTTGTAGTAAATTTCTAAAGTGTTAGCTACCATATCAATGTTTTTTTTTTCTTCGGTTTTTGTGTTATATATACCCCTTTTTTTTTCATGATGTCTTCATCACTTGCACACTCTTGCACATTAAGGATCAACATGTCACATACCAATATGCATATTTCTTATAGTCAAATCATGCTGTGGGATTTCAAAATTGATGATACTTGCTATTTATCAATATGAACCAGAACCTTCAAAGTGCCTACAAGCAATTTTTCAAATGTTTCGAAGACTTCTACCCATGCATTGAGTTGCATGTGTATCATGTAACTGCTAAATGAATGGCTTTCCAAATAACTAAACAAGCAACTGGCATTGATCCATGATTTGTAGCTATCAGAATTACTTTAAATTGTTTTACATTTCTTTTAAGATATGTAGATTGTGATAAATTCTATGTATCACTAGTTGCAGGAAAGTTCTATATGGGGTGCTGTGCCATTTTTGGAATCTCCTAAGAAATTCATTCATGCACATGCTTCTTCGGTGTTTCATTTTCTAAATTATTTTTGAGAGATTTTCTTTGTGAACCCATACCTGAGTCTACTCTTAAGATTGTTGGATAAGTTTGAGGAAAGATAGTACCCAGGATGATTTATCTATTTGAATGTATTTTAGAAGATACTGTGGCGTGCACGGCACTGTCCTTAAGAGTAGATTCGTGCCTCTCGAAGATAATATCTCGGTGCAGAAGATCAAAGCACGACTATCCTCCAGGATACAACAGCAAAGTCTTTTAACAGGCGTGCACACACCAATGTCAGAAGAGGATGAACAACCGAATGAGTTCTTTCTCTTTGGATAAGTATGGAAGCAAAGGAATGGATCTCTCGACTGGATAAGGATGGAAGCAAAATGAATTGAATTAATTAAATACCGACATTACTTCGAATTTATAAAGAAGCATACACTGGTTGAAAGCGACGAATCAATCTAATCCAACGGATTGAATTAGTCCAACGGTCGATCAACAAAAGACTTATCACATACGTAGAGACGTATAAGTCGAAAGACTAGTCAACAAATCAAAAAGACTTATCCCTATCGATTGATAACGACGTATCAGATAAACAGACTTATCAAGTCAAATAGGTTTTTGAATATTGAAATACACTAGATTTCCAACAGTAACTGTATGAGCCATTCTTCTCCTAACTTCTTTAGTCCCTGTGCAGAATTAATCAATGTGTGATATGGGTTGAGAGCAGCTGCTCATATGTTTCAAAATTCTAAAATTATTTTTAAAGATGGCTCAGCTATTATTGTATCCTGGTTCAATATTGGTCAGCTGGATTGTCAACATCCATACCTGAGAGATCTCTACTTGATCATCTCATCAATTCCAGAGTTTGAGAACTCACATAGTTATTGGGAGGCCAACCAGGTAGGACAGGGCATGTGGGATTACAAAGTTTCCTCTTTAGCTTGCTTAGCTTGTTTCTGTTGACGCTCAAAGAGTTGTATTTCTAAGGTCTTAATCCTCCTCACTTGTTATTAAGAAGAACAAAAACAATGACAATAAATCAAGAAGACAGACTTGATCAAAAATAGAATTTGATCTAAAAATTGAATTAGAACTAAAAAAATAAAGTCAAACTTGAAAATATATATACATGCTTATATATATATATTTGAGCTTATCATGTCCCAGGTGGCCCATAGAGTTCAATCCAAAATTTTACTGTGTCTATGCATTAAAAAATTCTAATTAGTTCTTAAATGAGAGGGAAAAAGAAATTTAAGGTTGGTGGATAAGCTTGGGATTAACACTGTGAGAATGGATTAGTCTAATTAAATATATAGGCTTGATGATTAGGGTTAGTCAAACTTGGGCATAAGTATGGCAATTATTGTGCAATTCAACTTGAGCCCGATTTAGCTTGAAGTTTCATCAACACCATGCAAGGGGTAACCATAGCCAAGTTACCCTAGAGCCATATGTGAGCTATGTCAAACCCTGAGATTAAGGTTTTATATTAACTAGTTTGCTTTATGCTAGCATCATATAATTTAATAGTTTGCATTTTTTCTATTAATTAATTAGGTTGCGAAGGAAACTGAAAGATGGTCTAAGCAAGCATTTGCCACCTCAAAACTCAAAAATTGTTTAAAATTAGTTACGTAATATTTTAAATTTAGTTGTACATTGAATGAAAAAGAAAGTGTTATGTGCTTATAATTCAAGCCCACATACTATCTTATTAACTTTCACTCGAGTTTTTGGACCATGTAATTTTTGACTCGCTAATGGAGTTAATTGGGTTAGCAGATGAATTTGAAACGTTACAAATAGTATTAGAGCCGAATCGAGTGTGCGAAAGTTAGTGGGTATAAGAAAAGGGCTACCCATACGATAGTGAAGTCTCGCCATGGCTTGTACCCACCATTACGGCACCAATGATCCAGCTCGAGAGTAGATTTTGGCTAGCTTGTGGCATACGATAAAGGATATCGCGCTATAAAGAGAAAAGATTGTGAAACCCCAAGTTTAGTCTCATATTGAATGAAAAAAATAGTATTTTATACTTATAACTCAAGTCTACTTGCTATATTAAATTATCAATATATATTATAATTAATTACTAAATTTTTTTTTTGCATAAAAATTATCATAATTGGCTAAATTATTAAAAAATAATACTAATAATTCTTCATTGAACTATATTAAAAAATATCTATTACATAGTCAATCATGTAGTCTTTACTCCCGCAATCAATTTGAAATTGAGCGCTTCAAACTAGAACGAGCTTCTTTTCTTCTCATTTTATATTCAATTTCACTTTCAACTTGCTTATCAGTACCAATAGAGTCTCCAACTTTATAGAAAACTAGTCGTATGCGATACACTTGAAACACAAACTATTTTTCATAAATCCTAAAATCAAACTTTACAAACAATCAGCTAAATTATTAAAAAAACTAATACTAATAATTCTTCATTGAATTATATTAAAAATATCTATTACTATACACAATCATATAGCCTTTCCTCCCGCATTCACTTTGCAATTGAGCTTTTCAAATTAGAACAAACTTCTTCTCTTCTTATTTGCTATTTAATTTCACTTTTAATTTGCATGCCATCACTAGCAGATTCTTCAACTTAATGGAAAACTAGCCGTAAACCAATACTTATATGCAAGACACATTTGAAACACAAACTATTTTTTCATGAGTACTGAAATCAAACCTTGCAAGTATAACAAACAACAAACCTAAGAATGGATAAATCTTTGAACAAACACGTTAAGGAAGAAAAAATAGAGCAAGAATAGACTTTTATAAGTGTTACAGTAAAAAATTAATTCAAGAAACTCCTACATAAAAACTTGGTTGACAAAAAATTCGTAAAAAAAAAAAAAAGGGACAAATGGGTCAAGAAGAGACCTAAATAATAGGCAACATATAAGCCAAGGTCTTCTCAGATTTGATGTGAGAGCTCAAGATAATACTCCTCTTGTCGAGCATCGTCGGCACTTCGATGCATCGGATCTCTATTGGTACCAAGATCCCTATCTCCTTGATGGCCCCCATTACCTCCTCGCTGAGACTCAACTCCTCAAAGCTCGAGGCCATCTAGCTCTTCTTCTACTTCTCGATAGCTATGGTAATAGAAGTTGCCAGTTGGTGAAGAATCGATGGGAAGTACGTTCCTTTGGTTAGTATCTTGAGGTACTTGATTCAAAAGCTCTCGAGGATGGATTGGAGAGATTGTGCCACCTACTTGGCCTTAGCAGTGAGGGTAGTTGACAAGCAGTGGAGGAGGAGGAGGAGGAGGAGAAGGAGAGAAGGACTCTTTAGCTCCCTCCACCATAGGTCAATGAGCTCCACCTGTCAAGTAGGGTGGGAATATCCAATCTAAATAAACTTGCTTTGTAGAATAGATTGTAAAGCAATGCAAAGAAAATTTAATTGCAAGGTAAAGGTAATGTCAATGGAAAAATAAAAAAAATAATTTAAAATAAAATAAAATTTATTTTAGCATTAAAAGTTATTATAGCGTGCCATATCAGAATTAAATGAAAATTAAGATGAAGAGAAATTTTCTTTTTTCTTTCCAACTCTCTTTGTTTCCTCTTATATATAATAGAAAATGCTATATGAACAAATTCTTCGTAATTGAATAAAAATAGAGCACCATATATATATATATATATATATATATATAATAAATTCAATGCATATTCATTTTTCTACTTTTATATAAATATATAATATATTCTTCGAAACATACGTAAAAATTTGATATTTGTTGTTCTTTCATCTAATATGGTTGTGTATGAAACAATATTTAAGTATTAATTCCACTTATATTTGGAAAGGATAGGAGAGAAGCGCTGCGAAAATCAAGTTTTAAGAACTCCAAAAGTATTAATGCTAAACATTTCTTTAGCATTGATTGGAGGATTGTCACTTGGAAACTCATTCAAATGGTACCATATTCCATGTTATGATGGAGCTAGAAAGGTTGGAGCATTCTTAAATCCTGTATCAACAAGATAATACTTTCCTACGATATAATAAATATACCAAAAAAATTGCAAACAATGCTTGCCTTTGGGAACTTTTTAACTTATTTTGCCTAGTCATTGCTAAATCCATGATACAATATGAATCTTAGGCAAAACCTTTGCAACTAGCTGGGAAAAATTGAAATTGTATATCAAATGAGCATGCTACAAATATTTTTGTGAAATTACCCCTTTTCTATTATGAAATGCTTCATGACCTTCAACCCAGACATTGCTGGAATCTGTACCTCATCCACGGCTCCAGCACAATCCTTTTTTTTTTTAATGTAATGAATATATGCTAAATTATTGAAAAAAAACGAATAAAATATTCCAAACAAAAAAAAATAAAAAAATTACCTTAAAAATGAAAAGATCAAAAATTACTTTAAAAAGGAAAGATCACATGGCGAGTTAATGGCATTGGACTACAGGTAAATGAAAAGTACCAGTGGTGGACAATGAGAAAGTAAAAAAGAAATTAGAGTGTTCGGCCTTCTTGACTCATCAATGGCCTTGGCTGAGCTATCTGCGGCTTGGACAAATATCTCCTGTGCCATTCATATTCTAGATGCCTGTTGTCTTATCATTTAGGAGGATTTTATTACTGTTATCCGTTGGCTTCGTCAGGACCTCAGCGTCTGCTTGTCATCCAACTTCTTGATTATCAACATTCGATCCATCCTTTAGGAGTTCAGAGTACTCTGATTGAACATATCTATAGAAAAACTAACTCTGCGGTCGACTAGATTGCCACTAGGGTTGTCGACCATTCTGGATACTGGAGTTGAAAGTAGGGAGATACTTGTCCTCATGTTCTGTCATAACTTTTATATACTTGACTCATCCTAAAATGGCATTATCATCCTTTTTTACCAAAAAAAAAAAAAAAGAGTGGAACGAATTGTGAGTAAAGTGCTCTCCATTAGGTATGGTGGGAATTATAAGAAATAGCATGGAAATAGATTATTTATGGGAGAAGAATCGGAGAGAGAAAGAGAGACACGAGTAATTTAAGTTGTATCAAACAAAGAAGGCAGAATATGGATGCACAGGATTAAAAAAGAAAAAAATAAGTTGGTTCAAATTTTGAAAGATTTTTTATGAACTAATTTTGTCCCCAAATCTGTCAATAATAAAATCAAAATCTAAATAAAAAGGGATTACTAAATAAATCAGCTTTAAAATCGACTTCACTGTATGTAGAAAACCAGCGTTATGAGGTAGCCATATAAACCCTAAGGATAGATTTCTGTATTCTACTAGATTTTTCACATATCTGTAATGAATTCTGAAAGAAATAAGCTTAAAAACATGGATGAAAATAAAAGAAAAATTATTCTTTAAATTATGGCCATGAGGTAATAATCATATAATTTTTTAAAAGTTTGAAAACATATGTA
>UESW01002586.1:139659-191626 GCA_900491605.1 Calamus simplicifolius
TCTGAAATTCATTTTAGAAATTAGAAAATGGTTTTCAAAAAGCGTTTATGAAATCTCAATCAACCTTCTCCAAATTTATCCAGATTCCTTTTCTTTTATTAATCTCAGGAACTCAGTTACGCATATATTATTTCATCCTTGACCCTTGTTCAGCATATAAGAGAAGTTTATGACTAATTGACATATGATTAATCCTATCCTGGTGAACCGGTGTGAATGCCTTGATCTGCAGTCTAAAATGAACAATGGGTGAATTGTGGATTGACTTATTAATTAGTTATTATTTATACCCATAAATCCTAGCATTTAGTCATTTCAATCTAAATTTTAAACAACTGTTGGGCATTTGACATCCTCACATGTGACTTCACATGATCATTGGAATGAAAAAATGGATTACAAAGGGTCAGCCTAGAGCCAGAAAGAAAATCTCAAAAGGATAAAGTTCATTCAACCGGCTGAAGCCTAATACAGACAGACAGCCATACATATTCCCCATCATGTGCATCTTATGTGCTTAATGCCAGTGCCTATAAAACTTAACTAAGACCTGCACTTGCATGGTCTTCTATTTTAGGACAAGAACTAAAAGATTTGAGATGACCTTGAGCAACCTGCCGGGTAGTCCAAGAGTTAAACGTGTACTCGCTGATTTAAATCATTGAAGTCAGACTTTTAATTCATGTTGAAGACCGGTACCAATTCATGGATTTTTGGATTTTAAAAAAAAAAGGCAAACAAGCATAATTGAACATAACATTAGCCGTGGTCATTCAAGTCTGGTGGAGTTTTGGATTTTTTTCAGTAGCTTGTTACCTTCTTTCTTGATCAATCAGGATGAAAAGACCTTAGGCACAAAAAGAAAATTTGGCAGATGAATCAAAGATGTTGGCTAAAGAAAATGAGATGTTGTTACAAGGCAGCTACTTCGAAGCAGATATGCTTGATGGAAAACTTGTCTCTATAGGGGAAGATGCAGAGAATTGTAACCCCCGGGATCTTAATTCCCTAGTTCATGAGGTTTAATGTAGGATCCCTGAAAGGGTGACACCTAGGACTCTCGCGGTTATGGGTAGCGGCTGGGTTTCCTAGTTCCTCGTAACGAATGGGTCTTCCGAGTCCCTGGACTGAGGTGTCGCGTGGGGTTTATATTGAGTTGGAGAGTGACTTCCTCTTTTAACCCGACTCTCATCTCCTCTAAGTAGTCATCTGCTTCCTTCCATGTCCGAGAGAGAAAGAGAGTGATAGAGAGGAAATTGGAGAGAGATATTTGAGCCCAAGGTTGGGCCCGTGGATTAGTCTGGGTAGAGTTTTAAGGGTCACTTTATTATTCAGATTTTAGAGAATTAATTATGTAAAATGATGCTGTAGGTATGTAGATGCCTAATTAGCTGGTTTACCATTTGGGATTTGCATACTGAGGTAAGTAAGCCAATTATTATAATTTCATAAATTATTTTATAAATCGTTGGATTTATAGCTGCATGCATATTTATGAAATAAAGAAAAATGGAGTTTTATTTATATTGACTATTTTGAATAGTACCATGAATTTACAAATGAGTAATTGCTATGGTTATACAACTACTATTATTTTGCAAAGTAGTGGATTTATAAATTATGCAAAAGGTGAAGTATATGCTGATTTGACTTTGCAAAATATATTGGTACTATTGATATGTCTATATGCAATTGTTAAAAATGTTCAAACCACTATATATATGATATGAGGAACTGATGCTTATGTTGATGCATGATGTGTGACATGCAATTATGATGATGACATTAAATTATACTTATATGTGTCGCCGTGGTTCTCATGTGATATGAAATGCCAAGTAGTACGTAACCTACCTCCACAGGGGTAGATATGTGGAGGACACACATCTAGAGGATGTGTTGTGATGGATTGTGATATGGGACCCATCTCCATAGGGAGAGATATGTGGAAGACACACATTTAGAGGATGTGTTGTGATGGATTATGATATATGGCATAATGCTGGTACCATGACCCTTCCTCTTAGGAGGCATTTAAGAGTGATACACCAGTTGGGTGTTGTAAGGCCGTGGGATACATGATGAGACAGTGAGTATATATATATAAACAGTGGGTTTGTTACATTGTATATGTTGGTATTTATGGTATACTTAAGCTTCCCAAATTATATTTTACATGTTCTGTTAGAATGTTCTGATAGTATGATAAATGTATTTGCAAATTGGAAGCTTTTCATGAGAATGTGATCTGAAAATATCTTTAAATGCTGTGATTATTTTTACATTAATAGGCTTACTTATTGAGTGTGAACTCATGTAAATCTCATAATGTTTTTCAGAGCCTCAGGAGTGAAGAAGGATTTAAGGGGTGGTGGAGCTTCTAGTTAAATAAATTAGTTCCATTATATGTTGATGTAACCCCTGTGATACTTGTGTGTAAGGCTTGTAGCCCAAACCCTATAGTTATGGTTTGTTTTAAATTCTGGATTTGAATATATATATGATTGCCTTATATTGATTTATGTGTCATAATTCGGAATGCCTTGCATGCCGGGCATGCGGCGGTTATCACCCTAGCCCAAAATTTTGGGTCTGGGGCGTGACAGCTTTAGTGGTATCAGAGCCTAGGTTATGACCTTAGAGACACTTACATAATGACACTTTAGGCAAAATACTAAGATGATATTGAGACAATTATAACCTTATAGGAATTTCAGCTGAAATGCAAAATTTATTATATTAATGACCAACTAATTTATCAGGAGATAGGAATGGCTCGTTGCATTAGGAGCCAACAAATTGATGAAGTCTCCCAGGTTGGTAATGCTGGTCAGCAGGGAGGTCAGGAAGCTACCGATTGTGCGGGCCCTATCACTCAAGTTGAGACTGATCAGCAGCAACTCCAGATGAGATTCTTTAGGTTCTCTCAGGTATGGCACAGTCGATGAGGGACATGCAGCATCAAATTCTGCAGGCCTTGTCCACTCAGCCTACTCCCACTGCTCCGCAGACTCAGCCTGCTCCACTACCCCGCAGACTCAGCCTGCCCCTACCATTCTGCAACCTCAGCCTACCCCTCCTACTCCACAAACTCAGCCAACCGTACCTTTCCAATCTACACCATTGACCCAACCTACTCCACCTCAACCCTGGGTAGGGGTTGGCCGCAGCTTTACAGATTTCAAAAAGTTTGCTCCTGCCCCTTTCTCTGGATCCACCAATCCTGTTGATGCTAAGCGGTGGATGCGAGACATGGAGAAGGCTTTTTCAGCCCATGGTAGTCAGGAGATGGAGCGGATCAGATTTGCCATCTATCTTCTCCAGGGAGAGGCTTATGACTGGTGGTTAGTTGAGGAGCAGCGTTGGGGTGAACAGATTATCTCTTGGAGAGAGTTTAGGAAGGCTTTTTTTTGACAAATACTTCCCCAAGAGTGCGCAGAGACAAATGGAATCAGAGTTTATCAAATTGGAGCAAAGGAATCTTTCTGTGGCCCAGTATGAAGCTGAATTCACCAGGTTGGCCCGATTTGCTCCAAATATTGTGACCAATGAAATGGCCAAGATCACCAGATTCACTGAGGGACTGCGACCCAGACTGAGGCAAGCAGTTAATGCATTTGAGCTTCTCACCTACAGTGCTGTGTGAATAAGGCCTTAGTGATTGAGAGGGATATGAATGTTGTTCAGAGGGATTGGGAACATCAGAGGAAGAAAAAAGGGCCTAATTCTAGCCAACCCCCAGCTCAGGCCAGAAAAAAGGATGCACATCAGGCCCTAGGACAAAGGAACAAGGAGACTCGTTGCCTTCGCTGTGGGAACTTCCACCCAGGAAGGCCTTACCATGGTATGTCTAGTGCATGCTTCCTCTGTGGGAAAACTGATCACAAGTTGGCCACCTGTCCCCTTCGGAAGGATCAGCAGCACTCTTCCAGTCAAGGGATGAGTCAGCAGCATCAGCAGCAACCATCGATAACCCAGGGGAGGGTCTTCACCCTCACTCAGCAGTATGCTGCCACCTCTAATTCTTTGGTGACAGGTATACCATTTAACTTCATATCTAGTATTACATTCTTAGTGCAATACATTGAAAGTTAATTAGAGAAGTAGGTTAAATCATTACTGCTTTAATGTTAAAATAAATTATACTTATGTCCAGGAATGATTAAAGTAGGCACTGCTTATGCTCAAACTTTAATTGACCCGGGTGCCATGCATTCTTTCATATCTGCATCTATCTTGATAAGAATGCATCATTGGCACCCGTTCCTCTGGAGCAAGAGTTGCATATTGCTTTTCCAAATGGAGAAATTATGAAGGTTGAAACAATATGCAAATCCTGCCCAATTATCTTGTAGGATAGGAGGTTGAATGCTGATCTAATTATCCTTCCACTGAAGTTCTTTGATGTTATTCTTGGAATGGATTGGTTGGCCTCCTATCATGCTTCAGTAGACTGCTTCAGGAAGATTGTCAACTTCAAAGTTCCAAGTCAGCCTGAATTTAGTTTTTCTGATGATCAGAAACACTTAGTTAGCCTCAGTGTTCATATCAGCGCTACAGGAGGAAAAGTATTTGATGAATGGTGGTCAAGGATTTCTTGCTGTAGTCAAGGATCTTCAGCAGGAAGAGACCAAGTTGGAGGATATCTCTATAGCTCAAGATTTCCCTGATGTCTTCCCTAATGATCTGACTGATTTGCCCTTGGATCGAGAAGTCGAGTTCTCCGTTGATCTAATTCCTGGAACTAGACCTATATCCAAGGCCCCTTACCACATGGCCCCAGTTGAGCTAAAGGAACTGAAGGATCAGTTGCAGGAGCTCCTAGATCTGGGATTTATCAGACCTAGTGTTTCTTCTTGGGGTGCTACAGTTCTATTTGTTAAGAAGAATGATGGTAGTCTTCGGCTATGCATTGATTACCGTGAAATCAATAAGGTAACAGTGCGGAATAAGTACCCTCTACCGAGGATTGATGACTTGTTTGATCAACTCCAAGGAGCTCGGATATTCTCAAAGATTGATCTTAGGTCAGGGTACCACCAACTCAAAGTCAAGGAGGGGGATGTACCTAAGAGAGCATTTAGGACCAGATATGGCTATTATGAGTTCTTGGTGATGCTGTTTGGGTTAACTAATGCCCCTGCAGTATTCATGGATTTGATGAATAGAATTTTTAAGCCATACTTGGATCAATTCGTGGTGGTTTTTATTGATGACATCTTGATATATTCCAAGAGCCATAAGGAGCATGAGGACCATCTGAGAATTGTGCTTCATATTCTTCGAGAGAAGAAACTTTATGCCAAGCTGCAGAAGTGTAATTTTTGGTTGGATCAAGTATCTTTCTTGGGTCATATAATATCCAAAGATGGCATATCAGTGGACCCGAAAAAGATTAAGGCTATCATAAGCTGGAGCCGACCTTCCAATGTAGCAGAAATTAGAAGCTTCTTGGGGCTAGCCGGGTAGTACCGTAAATTTGTGGAGAACTTCTCTCGCATTGCTCTACCCCTAACTCGCTTAACCCAAAAGCGAGTGAAGTTTGACTGGACAGAGGAGTGTGAGAAAAGTTTTTAGGAGTTAAAGCAGTGCCTAGTGACAGCTCCCATTCTTGTTCTTTCGACAGGATCTGAAGGTTTTACTCTATATACTGATGCCTCTCGGAAGGGATTGGGATGCATTCTAATGCAGAATAGGAAGGTGATAGCCTATGCCTCCAAACAACTGAAGCCTTATGAGCAAAATTACCCTACTCATAATCTCGAATTGGTTGTTGTGGTTTTTGCTCTAAAGATTTGGCGGCATTATCTATATGGAGTGTCGTGTGATGTATATACAAATCATAAGAGTCTAAAATGCATCTTCACACAGAAGGAGCAGAACTTGAGGCAGATGAGGTGGTTGGAACTACTGAAGGATTATGACTTGACCCTACACTACCATCCGTGGAAGGCCAATGTAGTAGCTGATGCCCTGAGCAGAAAATCCTCTTCTGAATTAACTACTATGATTACTTTCCAGCCTCACATATTGAGAGACCTTGAGAGGTGGGAAGTTGAATTGAGAGTACAGCGGTCTGATGGGCTTATTGCAGCGCTTGTACTCCAGCCAACCCTAGTTGGCAGAATCAAGTCCTTCCAGATAGAAGATCCAAATTTACAAAAGATTAAAGAAGTTGTGCAGTCGGAAGTTCAGAAAGAATTTTATGTAATGGAGGATGGATCCCTGAAATTTAAAGGAAGACTTTGTGTGCCAAATATTGAGGAGCTGAAGGCCGAAATTTTGAAGGAGGCTCACTACTCTCCCTATACTGTGCATCCGGATGGCACTAAGATGTATAGAGACTTAAGAGAAATTTTTGGTAGAAAGGTATGAAGAGGGAGATTTCTCAGTATGTGGCCAAGTGCTTGGTGTGTCAACGAGTGAAGGCCAAGCATCAAAGGCTTGCGGGACCTCTTCAGTCTCTGATGACTCCTCAGTGGAAGTGGAAAAAGATTACAATGGACTTTGTGACTGGTCTGCCCAAAACTCCCAGGAGTAATGATGTTGTTTGGGTTATTGTGGACAGACTAACAAAATCAGCTCATTTCCTACCTTTCAGAGTTGGGGTCTCTAGTGAACGATTGGCTAGTTTGTATATTGAGCAGATCGTGAGACTTCATGGTGTTCCTGTATCTATTGTATCAGATAGGGATACCAGATTTGTGTCTCAGTTCTGGAAGAGTCTTCATAAGGCTATGGGAACCAAATTAAATTTTAGTACAGCCTATCATCCCAGTTTGATGGACAATCAGAGAGGACCATACAGATTCTGGAAGACATATTATGAGCCTGTGTGATGGATTTGGATGGAGCATGGGATAACCACCTACCTTTAGTGGAGTTTGAATATAATAACAGTTACTAGGCCAGTATCCAGATGGTTCCATTTGAAACTTTGTATGGTAGGAGGTGCAGATCTCCTTTATGTTGGGATGATGTGGGGGAGACAAATTGCTAGGCCCTGAGCTGGTTCAGCAGACAGTTGATAAGGTGCATTTAATCAGAGAGCATCTTCGTACAGCTCAGAGCAGGCAGAGGAGTTATGCTAATGTTAGAACGAGAAAATTGGAATTTCAGGTTGGGGACTGATGTGACTGGTGCAGCCATAAGGGCAATTTTGGTAAAACCAAAACATTAGTGTGCCCGGCGTCTCCAAGCCCGCCGAGTTGGCCCCGACCATTCCTGGTCGGCCCCTCTCGGCGCTGGCATCTCCAAGCATGCCGAGTCAGCCCCGATCATTCCTGGTCAGCCCCTCTCAGCCCCGGCATCCCCAAGCCCGCCGAGTCGGCCCCGACCATTCCTGGTCGGCCCCTCTCGGCCCCGGCGTCCCCAATCCCGCCGAGTCGGCCCCGACCATTCCTGGTCGGCCCCCCTCGGCCCCGGCGTCCCTAAGCCCGTCGAGTCGGCCCCGACCATTCCTGGTCGGCCCCCTCGGCCCCGGCATCCCCAAGCCCACCGAGTCGGCCCCGACCATTCCTTGTCGGCCCTCTCGGCCCCAGCATCCCAAGCCCGCTGAGTCGGCCCGACCATTCTTGGTCGGCCCCTCTCTGCCCCGGCGTCCCTAAGCTCGCCGAGTCGGCTCCGACCATTCCTCGTCGGCCCCTCTCGGCCCCGGCGTCCCCAAGCCCGCCGAGTCGGCCCTGACCATTCCTGGTCGGTCCCTCTCGGCCCCGGCATCTCCAAGCCCGCCGAGTCGGCCCCGACCATTCCTAGTCGGCCCCACTTTGGCACTTCCTAGTCAGCAAGGCTGGCCTCGGCCACCCCTGGCTGACCCAACTGAGCCTCGGCTCCCTCAAGAGAGTCGAGACTCCCTGGTCTCCTCCAAATCTGCCCCAACATGGCCCTGGTAGCTCAGGACGCTACCTCTCTGACCCGCGCCACCTAATAACGCAAGATCCAACTACCCACTGCCACGCTGCTGATGGGACTGGATCCAACTACCCAATAGCCCCACTAGCTGATGGGACTTAGCCCACCAACCGCCATTTTCTCCCTCTCCGATGGGACAGGACCCACCAACCAGCCCAGGCCACACAACTCCCAAGAACTCCGTGGACATTCTCTTTTCATGGAATCCCACGTGATCATGCAGATGTCAACCCCTATAAAGAGGTGAATCCACTCAGTAATCAGGTATGAGCGATAACCCCAAAAAATCGCTATCGTAACACTCAGAGAGGAATCCCTCCTCCCCAGAACACCTTTTTCATCTAAAAAAGCTCATTTGAGCTCCTCTTCTACTGTGACCTCGATTGCTGACTTGAGCGTCGGAGGGTCCTACCGGAGAATCCCTCCGGTCCTAGGGCTTTTTGCAGAAACTCGGTGAAGCAAAGATCCTCCGATTAATCCGCTTTCTCATCCCAACGTTCAGGATCAGTGATCGGGCATCATCAGATTGGCACGCCAGGATGGGGGGTAGTGTAGGACGCAGCAGGTATCTCAGGGCCTCCTGAGCTACATCTCGCCGAACTCTACTCCCCCCTCTTTTCTTCTTGAAGCCATGGTGGTAACACGAGCTCAGGACGCTTCCGTTAGCTATCCAGTGGGGCTTCCCCTGCCGGTTAGGCAGCAGGAGGCTAATCCCCCTGCTATCGATCCTCCGTCACCTGCCCACCGCTAGACGCAGCTGTTCAAACTGCGGAGCGACTAGCGACCCTCTCCCAACAAGTCCAAGCTCTCACCGCTATGTCCACGGGCTCCAGCAGCAACAGTCCGTGGCCACCCAGCACCAGACCGCTCCCCCCGTCAATCAGCAGTCGGCGAGGGAAGGCTCTCCTCGGTGGGAGGCCGATCATTGCCCAGCTTCCCCTAGGAAGCCTCACCGTGAGCCCCCCAAGCGGCCACAATCCCCCGATCGTGGCCCCAGCAAACTTCCTCCCGAGCCGCATTATCAGGAGGAGCCAAAGCGGAAGTCCCGACTCCCGCATCTTTCTCCTTCTCTTTCTTCCTCTTCTTCTTCCTCCGAACCATCCCGGAGGGCTCCGGCAATCAGCCACCAGGCGGAGGAAACTGGATGAGTACAATAGGCGACTAGATGAACTCGCCAGAAAATCAATCACCAACCGGAGGAGGAGTTTGACACCGTCCTCCTTACACCCGCGGATATTGGAGGAGCCTGTTCCCTCCCAATTCCGCTTCCCCCAGGTAGATCCATACGATGGTATGATAGATCCTCTCGACCATCTCGAGAGCTATAAAGATGATGCAAGTCCAAGGTGCTTCAGATGCCCTTCTCTGCAAAACCTTCCCTGCCACTCAATGGAAGGCCGCTCGCGCGTGGCACTCGTGCCTACCCCCTCATAGCATCGATTCCTTCCGAGACCTAGAGAAGGCCTTTCTGGCACTTCGATGCCTGCCGGTGGATCCCAAGGGTTGCGGACAACCTCTTCTCCGTGCGCCAGAAGGAGGGGGAGTCGCTGCGGGACTTTGTGTCCCGATTCAAGGCTGCCACCCTCGAAGTCTACCATCTCGACGATGCGGTAGCAACATTGGCGCTGAAGCGGGGACTCCTCTCATCCCGCTTCACCTTCTCCTTGGACAAAAAACCCCGAGCTCTTACTCTGACCTCCTCCTTCGGGTTCAAAAGTACATCAGTGCGGATGAGGCTGACTTCACCCATCGAGAATCTTCAAGGAGCTCCAGTCACAAGCCCGCTCGCCCTGAGCCAGTGGACCCCCTCGCCACTAGCGATCTGACCTGCCTCACCGACCCGACAATAGGCGCGGAGCCCAGTCCCCGACGAAAGTAAGCTCACGCCTCTTCTTGCCTCTCGATCCCACATCCTAATGGAGATCCAGGGCGAGCCTTACCTCCAGCGCCTCCCCCATGAAGAAAGGTCCTCCCCGTGACAAAATCCATTACTGCCGATTCCACCGGGATTATGGCCATGACACTGACAGCTGCTACAGCTTGAAGTGGGCCATCGAGGAGCTCATTCAGCGGGGCTACCTCGGCAAGTATTTTCAGAAGACGCCGCAGCTGCGCCGGCCCTCATGGGACCTCCACTTGTTCAAGCCGCGGTCGACAACGCCCCCATGGAGCGGACGGTGGGAATGGTGTCCTGGGGATCAGCCTCTGCATCCAAGCGGCCGAGGGGGAGGAGGCGCCGAACAATGTAATTCCTGGGGGGAATCTGCTGTTATGGAAAATGTCAACAATGAAGGCATCGTCGTCTCTATGACGATCGCCAAGCACCCTGTAAAAAGGATATTAGTTGATAGTGGCAGCTCAGCTGACATCCTTACTTATACGCTTTTGTTCGGATGGGATTATCTTTAGACTCCCTTCAACCTGTGGCAGCCCCATTGGTCGGGTTCACTAGGGACACCGTAAGGTTGAAGGCGAGATACTTTTGCCAGTGACAGCCGGAACGCCACCATGCCAAAGCAAAAGTGATCATGAAATTCTGGTCGTGAGGGTCCCTTTGGCATACAATGCCATTCTCGAGCATCCAGGTCTGAACCTTTTGGATGCAGTTATCTCCACCGACGTTTACTGGTGCAGTTCCCCACTAGTGCAGGAGTTGGAGAGATGCGTGGTGAGACCAGCCCAGTCCTGCCCTGTTACCACGCACCATCAAGTCCTCTGAGGCTGAACCAGCTTTAGAAGCATCCGACCCCAGGGACTCTAGCAAGGGAGGGGAACCAGCTAAGCACCTCCTAACTTTCCCTTTTGGAGACGACTCGACGAAGACCGTCCGTGTCGGCGGACTCCTCCCCCCAGAGGATCGGGAGCGCCTCTTGACCTTTTTGAAGGCTAACTCGGACGTTTTTGCTTGGTCAGCATCTGATATGCCCGGCATCCCTCCGGAGATAATCACCCACAAGCTCAACATTGACCCATGGTACCGTCCGATCTGCCAAAGGAAGAGAAGCTTCGCTCCTGATCGGCAAAAGGCTATTGACGAGGAAGTCAGCAAGCTGCTAGTGCCGGCCACATCCGGGAGGCACACTACCCTAGTTGGCTGGCTAATGTGGTCATGGTACGTAAGGCAACGGGAGCTGAAGAATTTGCATAGACTTCACCGACCTCAACAAAGCATGTCCGAAAGATAGCTTTCCCCTGCCAAGGATAGATCAGCTAGTGGATTCTACCTCCGGGCACGAACTCCTCAGCTTCATGGATGCCTTCTCCGGATATAATCAGATAAGGATGGACCTTAGCGACGAGGAGCACACATCCTTTGTAACGGAGAAAGGCATTTATTGCTACAAAGTGATGCCTTTTGGCCTCAAGAATGCGGGGGCAACCTATCAAAGGTTGATGAATAGAGTGTTCCAGGACCAGCTAGGCCGGAATATGGAGGTCTATGTAGATGACATGCTGACAAAAAGCACCCGCCTCCGATCACATCTTCGACTTGGAGGAAACCTTTAATAACTCCATCATTTCCAAGTCAGGCTGAACCCCAAGAAATGTGCTTTCGGGGTCACAGCGGGCAAGTTCCTAGGTTTCATGGTGACCCAGCGGGGGATCGAGGCGAACCGGAGAAGATCAGCGCCATACTCGACATGAGGCCACCATCCAGCAAGAAGGAAGTGCAGTGACTAACAGGAAGGATAGCGGCTCTAAGCCATTTCCTCTCCAAATCGGCCGAGAGATGCTTGCCTTTCTTCAAGGCCCTACGAAAGATGAACAGTTTAGAGTGGGTGGACGATTTCCAGAAAGCCTTCGATGGGTTGAAGGCATTCCTGTCCTCTCCGCCGCTCCTGTCCAAGCCAAGAGATGGGGAAAGTCTCTTCCTCTACTTAGCCGCCTCTCGGAAGCGTTAGCTCAGTCCTGGTGCGTCTCGACGCCGACGGGACCCAGAGACCTGTCTATTATGTGAGCAAGGTCCTCCATGACACAGAAGTTAGATACTCCAAGATAGAGAAAGTTATTTTCGCCCTGATAGTTTCCGCCCGACGCCTCCGTCCATACTTTCAAGCTCATCCTATCGTGGTGCTCATGGATCAGCCCCTTTGAGCCATCCTGGCTCGTCCGGATACCTCAGGCCGACTCGCCAAGTGGGCCATCAAGCTAGGAGAGTTCGACCTCTCCTTCCAGCATGACCGGCTCTGAAGTTCCAAGTTTTAGCTGACTTCCTAGTTGAATGCACTTGGGCGGAGGAGGCGACTGAAGAGGTTGCCAAGGAACAGCACGATCCCGAACCAATTGGCAATGGAGAAACTTGGATCCTTCATGTGGATGGCACATCAAACTCTTAGGAAGCGGCGCCGGCCTCATTCTTGCCGGGCCGGGGGGAGAGAGGACAGAATGCGCCCTGCGGTTTCTATTCGAGGCCACCAACAATCAAGCTGAATACGAAGCCCTGTTGGCGGATTAAGGCTAGCACAGGAGTTTGGAATAAGGCATCTCAGAGCTTTCACAGACTCGCAACTCATCTCCGGGCAAATCAATGGAGAGTACGAGGCGCGTGACCCTGTCATGACCCAGTACTTGAGCAAGGTTCAGCTTTTGATCTCCCCATTACCTTACTTCAGTATCAGTTACATTCCTCGGAGCGAGAATGCCAAGGCCGACATTCTCTCTCATCTGGCTACCTCTGCCGATGGCATGGCAAGGGATGCTTACATTGAATATTTAGAAAGGCCTAGCAAAGAGGATAGCGAGGAAATCCTCCCACTCACCCAAGAGCCCACATGGATGGATGCCTATGTCCGCTATCTCACTGATGGTACACTCCCTGAAGACCGCAATGAAGCCAGGCTGCTTAGGTAGAGGGCCTCCAAATTCATCCTCCTCGATGGATGTCTGTACAGAAGATCATTCTCCTACCCCCTGCTCAAGTGTGTAGGACCTGCCGACGCCGACTACATCCTTAGAGAAATCCACGAGGGCATCTGTGGAAATCATCTGGGGGGCAGATCCCTAGCCCAAAAGGCTCTTCGTCAGGGATACTTCTGGCTCACTATGAGGGAAGATGCGGCTAAATTAGTTTAGAAATGCGATGGTTGTCAGCGCCACGCATACATTCAACATCAACCATCTACTACACTAAACCCACTCTCAGCCCCATGGCCTTTCGCTCAGTGGGGAATGGATATCCTGGGCCATTCCCCCCAGCTTCAGGGCAACGGAGATTCTTGCTAGTCGCCATCGACTATTTCACCAAATGGGTCGAGGTCGAAGCACTGGCCAAGATCACTGAAAGCAAAGTTAAAGCTTTCTTCTGGAAGTCAATCATATGCCGATTTGGCCTGCCTCACACCTTCATCATGGACAACGGCCGCCAATTCAACAACAAGGCATTTAAAGCCTTCTGTGACGAACTAGGCATTCATCATAGATTCACTTCTGTCGGCTACCCCCAAACCAACGGAGAGGCCGAGGTCATGAACCGCACCATCCTCAGAGGACTCAGAACTCGGCTAGACGAATCCAAAGGTCGGTGGGTGGAAGAGCTCCCCAATGTGATATGGGCTTACCACATGACCCCCAGAGCCCGACGGGTGAGACTCCCTTCAGTCTTGCCTTCGGATCCGAAGCCGTCATTCTCGTTGAGATCGAACTACCCAGTCACGTATGGAGTCCTTCAACGAGGAAAATAACTCTGCGTTGATTCGGGCTAATTTAGACTTTATCGACGAGGCGCATGATCAGGCGAGGCTGCGCATGGCGACCTATCGTCAATGAGCGGCCAAGTACTACAATTCTCGATTTCGTCTCAAGGTTTTTCACCGCGGAGACTTGGTCTTGAGAAAAGCTGAGGTTTCTAAGCGTACAGAGGGAGGCAAGCTATCCCCCAACTGGGAAGGCCCTTATCGTATCGCCGACACTCCACCGGGGGGCATACAAGCTAGAAGAACTCAACGGACAATCCATTCCGCGTACCTGGAATGCGGATAACCTCCGCCAATATTATCAATAAAGTATTCCCTTGAGGTATAAGAAATAAAGGAGGTCCCTTCTGACGCCATAGCCTACTTTCCCTCGCACCCAAAGACTAGGTCTCTCAAAAGGAGCTCGCCGGCATCGCAGCTAACGGGACACCACTCGGCCTCGGCACGGCGGTGCCCCCAAGTCGGTTAAGACCCTACAGCTCCGTACCCAGTCGAGTCGCCCCTCAGGCAGCACACAAACCCCTGAGGTGGTTCAAAAGGAGCTCGCCGGCATCGCGGCTAACGGGACACCACTCGGCCCCAGCACGGTGGTGCCCCTGGGTCGGTTAAGACCCTAACAGCTCCGTACCCGGTCAAGTCACCCCTCATGCGGCACACAAACCCCTGAGATGGTTCAAAAGAGCTCGCCAGCATCGCGACTAACGGGACACCACTCGGCCCAGGCACGGCGGTTCCCTCGGTCGGTTAAGACCCTGACAGCTCCGTGCCCGGTTGAGTCACCCCCCAGACGGCACACAAACCCCTGAGGCGGTTCAAAAGGAGTTCACCGGCATCGCGGCTAATGGGACACCACTCGGCCCAGCACGGGGTGCCCTCGGTCGGTTAAGACCCTAACAGCTCCGTACCAGTCGAGTCGCCCCTCAGGCGGCACACAAACCCCTAAGGCAGTTCAAAAGGAGCTCGCCGATATCGTGGCTAACGGGACACACTCGCCCCAACACGGTGGTGCCCCTGAGTCGGTTAAGACCCTAATAGCTCGTACCCGGTCGAGTCGCCCCTCAGGCGACACACAAACCCCTGTGGCAGTTCAAAAGGAGCTCGCCGACATCGCGGCTAACGGGACACCACTCGGCCCCGGCATGGTGGTGCCCCGAGTCGGTTAAGACCCTAACAGCTTCGTACCCGATCAAGTCATCCCTCAGGTGGTACACAAACCCCTGAGGTGGTTCAAAAGGAGCTCACCGGCATCGCGGCTAATGGGACACCACTCGGCCCGGCACAGCGGTGCCCCCAGGTCAGTTAAGACCCTAACAGCTCCGTACCTAGCCGAGTCGCCCCCTAGGTGGCACACAAACCCTGAGATGGTTCAAAAGGAGCTCGCCGGCATCACGGCTAATAGGACACCACTCGGCCACGGCACGGTAGTGCCCCCAGGTCGGTTAAGACCCTAATAGCTCCGTACTCGATCGAGTCATCCCCCAGGCGGCACACAAAACCCTGAGGTGGTTTAAAAGGATCTCCAGCACCGCAGCTAGTAGGACACCCCTAGACCCCGGCACGGTGGTGCTCCTCCTAATACCTCCATATGCGTTCAGGTCGCCCTTCATATAGAACCCAGATCATGGAGATAGCTCTGGAAGGCTCCGCGTAACCCTCACAGACTTCGAGTCGGCCGGCTCAGCCACATCCTTTCCCGGTCGACCCTGACCGACCCAGCACCTACAACACTGCCGAGTCAGCGTAGCCATCCCGGTCAGCCCCGCTCGTCCTTGGTGCCCTTGCGACGGCCGAATCGGCCTTGACCATCTCTGACTACAGCATCGTAAGCCTCTTGAGTAACCTTCCACATGGCTGACTTAAATTCCGGGGATGCATTCCAACATCATCCGATCCGAAGTTGCAGTTTGGCTGCGACATGGTCAACACATGCAACATTTGAAGCTAAGAAATGTTTCAAAAGATGCAACGTTCGGCCGTGACGTTTTCAGCATATGCGATTCGCCGCGTGAAGTAAAAACACAGTTAGCCATTTTTCCCCAAAAGAAGAAGGAATGGATAGAGCAAAGTTTGATAAAAATCTCTTCTTTATTAGTAATCAAGAAAAGGCGCTAAACTGAGAAGCCTTGATAGAAAAGTTTCTTCATTAACAGTCAAGGGTAAGTACAAAATTGGGCCTAAAGCCAGTTACACAAGACAAAAAGAAGAATGAACAATGGGTCTTCAAGGCTCGCCGGGGCCGGGCTTCTTCTCGTCCTTTGCTGGCTCCTCATCAGGCTCCCCAGGCCGGATGTCTTCAAGTTCAGCAATGTCGATCTCGAGGCCACAAATACCTTGACCTTGCACATCTCGAAGCCTTGAAGGTAAGCATCGAGGCTGGCCTCAATGACTTCTTGCTTAAACTCCGCGAGGCCTTGTAGTTGGAGACGGCCTGCCCTGCCTCGGCTTCAGCCCGCTGTGCTTTGGCCTCGGCCTCCTTGGCTCGCGCCTCGGCCTCCCAGGCCTTGTTCTCGGCTTCTTCGGCATGGGCACTAGCCTCATCGGCACAGGCCACCGCCCCGGCCTTCTCCGAGACCGCTTCCGCTGCCACTTTCTCCGTGGCAGCGACCTCTCCCCTGCGGCCCGGACCTCCTCTTCGGCACTCTGGAGCCATCGGGTCAGCTCTTCATTCTGCGCTGTGGGCCTTCGATCTTTCTAAGGCCAAATCCATTTTGGCCTCAGCCGTGGAGACCCGGCTCTCCATCTCCCTTAGGCAGCCGGCCGCGCTCTCCTCCCGGCCGAGGCCTCTTGATGAAGGCGAGCAAGGCTCTCGGCCTGCACCATGCTCTCCTTCTTATATTTGTCGGCCCTCGCCAGGGCCTTGATCATCATATTTGAGGAGTGGGCGAGGGCCTCATGAAGACCAATTGCGCGTTGGCCATTTGTAGCAGAGGAAACATGTTAACTATGGGAAGGAAAAAAAAACATTGCGGAAAATGAAGAAGATTCAAAAAGTACCTGGACAACGGCGACCATGACCATATCCAGGAGTGCGGAGTGGCTCAATCCCCACATCTCCTCTTCGAACTCGGTGGTCCGAACTCCCAACAAGAGGCGGGAGGCTGGTGCGGCGTCCGCCATCGTGCCGATTGTAGGGACCAGCCGTGTATATCCCTCTTGCGGACCTTCGGCTTGGGGGTGGGCCGGGTGCCGAACCGGTTGAGGGGATGAGCTCCTCGGCTCACCCCTCCGCTTCTCGGTCACCTTCGCCCCATCCGGGCCTTCATGGCAACTCGCTCCCCCTCATCGACAGTTGGGGGAGCGCTCTCCCTCCCCGGCTCAGCAGTAGCCGGGGGGCCGACGACAATGGTAACCCGCCCCGTCTCGGGCATATCGGCGGCGGCGGGAGTTTCCTCCTCATCCAGACCACCACTATTGTTTCGGTGGTGGCCGATCTCTCCTTCCTCAATTTCAGCCCTAGCCGGCTTCGGAGCCGCTCCGCCGACCGGCTTCTTCTCAACCGGCTCCTCCGTAGGCACCGGGGCCGTGAGGGCTGCGGCCGGCCCGGCTGGCTCCCTTCTCCGAATTCTCTTCACTGGCCTGGACAGCTCTCCGGCCGCCTGCCTCTTCTGCCTCAAAACGGTCTTGAAATCGCTGGCGGAAACCTTCATTGCTGCACAGAAAAGAATAATGGGCATTAGTGGCAACATATAGTAAATTGAAGGATGGGATAGAAGGATTCAGGCACCAACCTCACCGGTCGCCGGGGCTAACTCGGCTTCTACCAGGTTCTCCTCGGATAGGAGTTCCTTGTAGCCGAGGATTTGACAGTTGGACAGCTGGGTGAATAACTCCCTATCCCTATCCCTTACAGTGGAATCTTCGTTGGAGCTAGTATCGGGCTCCCTCCAAGCGGCCCTTACCCCCTCGACGTGGGCAAAAAGAATCTAGGTTTCCACCCTCTAATTTTGGACGGGAGGCCTAAGGGGAAAGCTCTACCCGGCCTGCGGTAAATGTCCCACCAGGCACCCTCACCTTGACGGTGGAGCTTCTAGAAAGCTCGGAACAGAGATAGCCCTGGGCGGGCCCCCTCTAAATGACAAAGGATGACAAAGGCACAGATGATCCGAATCGAGTTCGGAGTCAACTGTGCCGGCACTAACCTATACCTATCTAAGAGGTTAAGGAAAAAAAGGATGGAAAGGAAGGTGCAGCCCGCACCGAAAGAACTCCTCGTACAGAGCGACCCGACCTGGATGGTCAGAGGTTACCCTATCTTTGGGCCCCGGTGCGGACAGGCTAATGAAGTCAGGGACCTGGTATTTAGCCTTAACGGCCTCTACGTCCTTAGAGGTCATGGTTGAGGCCACCCCCGACCCGCTGGATCAGAACTCACCGTCAGAGGAAGCGCCGGATGGCGAGAGGACAGGAGGACTGCCCTAATAGGAGGACCGGAGGTGGTCGGAGGTCCTATTGCCCCCGATTGGTCGCGGATAACGATGCCACCCACCGACTGAGGCATTCGACTACTAGCTACAAGGGCCTGGTCTTCACTACTAGATTGGGAAGACTCCTCTACGGGTCTCTTGCCCTCCCTAATGGCACAACGGTCCATAGGTGAAGTAAGGGATGAAACTAACCTGGAAATTGGAAGGACTCAGGTCGCAAAAGAACTCAAAGAAGAAGAAAGTGGAAGAAAGCAATGGCAGTGTAAAGGTTTCGTAGGCTCTTGTAACGCTTTTATAGCCTCCACCATCGGCTAACGCCGCCCGAGATCCTGCCTCGCAGCGCGCGTCCATTACGTTATAGGCTACTAGCAGAAAATCTCACCTGCGCCCGAGGTGTACCACCTTGATTCACTCCAAAAGGCGCGATCCTGGCCAATCGTGGGACATAGGAAATAGAGCGGCAATGATGGTCCTTGCCTTTTTCCATCCCCCGATAAGCTCTCTCTCCGGAGCGATCCGCGCCAACGTCAGCCCCACCTAACGCATGATTGCAGGAGATCTTCGAAGCAACGTTGCCTCGGGACAAAGCGCCAGCTCATCAAACCATTTAAAGTGCACTATGGAGGCAATCATTCCTTTTGAATTTTCGCGCCCCTTTTGCCCAAAGGATTGCAGACACGCGGTCCTTAGTGCTTAGGGCCAGGGGGGCATCTGATGTGACTGGTGTAGCCACAAGGGCAATTTCGGTAAAACTAAAATATTAGTGCGCCCGACGTCTCCAAGCCCGCCGAGTCATCCCCGACCATTCCTGGTCGGCCCCTCTCGGCCCCGGCATCTCCAAGCTCGCCGAGTTGGCCTCGACCATTCCTGGTCGGCCCCGGCATCTCCAAGCTCGCCGAGTTGGCCCCGACCATTCCTGGTCGGCCCCTCTCGGCCCCGGCATCCCCAAGCCCGCCGAGTCAGCCCCGACCATTCCTGGTCAGCCCCTCTCAGCCCCGGCATCTTCAAGCCCACCGAGTCAGCCCCGACCATTTCTGGTCGGCCACCCTCGGCCCCGGCATCTCCAAGCCCATCGAGTCGGCCCCGACCATTCTTGGTCGGCCCCCCTTGGCCCCGGCATCTCCAAGCCCGCCGAGTCGGCCCCGACCATTCCTGGTTGGCCCCTCTCGGCCCCGGCGTCCCCAAGCACGCCGAGTTGGCCCCGACCATTCCTAGTCGGTCCCTCTCGGCCCCGGCATCCCCAAGCCCGCCGAGTCAGCCCCAACCATTCCTGATCGGCCCCTCTCGGCACCGGCATCCCCAAGCCCACCGAGTCGGCCCCGATCATTCCTGGTCGGCCCCGACCATTCCTGGTCGGCCCCTCTCGGCCCCGGCATCCCCAAGCCCGCCGAGTCGGCCCTGACCATTCCTGGTCGGCCCCTCTCGGCCTCGGCGTCCCCAAGCCCGCTGAGTCGGCCCCGACCATTCCTGGTCGGCCCCACCTCGGCACTTCCTAGTTGGCAAGGCTGGCCCCAGCCACCCCTGGACGACCCAACTGAGCCTCGGCTCCCTCGGAAGAGTCGAGACTCCCCGGTCTCCTCCAAATCTGCCCCAACACGACCCTGGTAGCTCAGGATGCTACCTCTCTGACCTGCGCCGCCTGACAACGCCAGATCCAACTATCCACTGGCCACGCTGCTGATGGAACTGGACCCAACTACCCAATAGCCCCACTAGCTGATGGGACTTAGCCCACCAACCGCTGTTTTCTCCCTCTCTGATGGGACAGGACCCACCAACTAGCTCAGGCTCACACAACTCCCAAGAACTCCGTGGACATTCTCTTTTCACGGAATCCCACGTGATCATGCAGATGTCAACCCTATAAAGAGGTGAATGCACTCAGTAATCATGTATGAGCGATAACCCCAAAAAATCGCTATCCTAACACCCAGAGAGGAATCCCTCCTCCCCGGAACACCTTTTTCATCTGAAAAGAACTCATTCGAGCTCCTCTTCTGCTGTGACCTCGATTGCTGACTTGAGCATTGGAGGGTCCCATCGGAGAATCCCTTCGGTCCTGGGGCTTTTTGCAGGAAACTCGGTCAAGCAAAGATCCTCCAATTAATCCGCTTTCTCATCCCAACATTCAGGATCAGTGATCGGGCGTCATCAGGGACCATGTATTCTTAAGGGTTTCACCAACCAAAGATGTAATGAGATTTGGGATTAGAGGAAAACTAAGCCCACATTATATTGGACCTTTTGAGATCTTGAGCATAATTGGAGAGGTAGCATACAGCCTGACACTACCTTCGATTCTATCTGGGGTACATAATGTGTTTCATGTCTCTTTGTTGAGGAAGTATATTTCTGACCCCGGCCATATAATAGAGTATGAGCCTATATAGTTAAGGAAAGACTTATCTTATGAGGAGAATCCTGTACGTATCGTGGACCGCAAGGATCAAGTTCTGAGACAGCGTACCATTCCCTATGTCAAGGTATAGTAGATGTTGGCCCAGATGACAACCCAATAGGGGGGGTGAATTGGGTTCTTTAAAAAATTAACCTTTTAAAAATTGTTTGCTTAAGATGAATGAAAGTAAATGCAATGCAAATATAAAGCACAATAAATAGATAGAGATAGAGATAGAGACAATAGAAGCACGGCAAACACAAAGATTTTATAGTGGTTCGGTGTATCCAACACCTACGTCCACTCCCAAGATCCACTTGGGTCCACACTATAATCTCCTCGATTACAGCCGAGTTGTTTTACAAGCTCACAACTCAAACTTGTTGTTTTACCCGGGATCACAACGAACCCAGCCGGTTTTTGGGCTCACCAGCACACAACCCTAAACTCAAGCTAACTAGCTTGACCCGAGGTATACAACCTCCACTAGTTCAATCCCTTTGATTGAACTAGGCACAAACAAAAAGAATATAGTTTTTCAAAGATACACAGCTCCTCAATGAGCAAATATTCAAAAATAAGTAAACAAGTTTAGAAAAGCCTGATTTGAAGTTGTTTGGCTTTGAGCTTTTCTTCTTTTCTTCTTTTCCTCTTCTCCTTTGGAATGATGAATCAAGCCTCAGCTTTCCCTCACAGTCGTTGCAGTTGAGAAGATTGGAAATGGAAGAAACGAGCTTTTCTTCAATTTGGGAAATCCACAATTTTTGATTTGAACGCCTTGGATTCCTCTTTGAGCTTTTTGGAGTGGAAGGATTTGAGTTTGAAGCTTTTCTCTTGGATTTCAGGCTCAGGGTTTCTCGGATTTTTGATTTGAAATTTTTCTATTTTTTCTCTTTTTTCTCTTTTCAAACGGGTTTTTTTCCCTTTTTATAGATTTCTTCAATCCATTTTGGGATGAAACTAGCCGTTGGAGTGTACCTGGAAACAAAATATATCCGTTAGAAATTAGGTAAAAAGAAAATATTACCGTTAGAGCTGATCTGGCATTTTAAATTTTCGTCCCAGTCAGGTTGGAGTCGGCTCCAACTTTTCAGGTGTCGGCTCCAGATCGTTTTACCAAAAATAGAAATTTCTGAGTTCGTTGAGGAGTCGGCTCCGAAAAAGTAAGTGTCGGCTCGCCATCGTCAGGTGTCGGCTCCCGAAAACTGTAGGTGTCGGCTCCAGGATGCTCAAAAAATCAACGTTCTGTCCCCGCATCGGAGTCGGCTCCAGACACTGTAAGTGTCGACTCCGAAACTCTAGGTGTCGGCTCCGAAACTCTAGGTGTCGCTCCGGATCGTATCAAAAATCAGATTAAAATTGAATTGGCCATGGGGTCGGCTCCAGATTTTCTAGGTGTCGACTCCAAGCTCTGAAACTTTGAAATCTCTGATTTGTATTTGATTCAAAATTCATTTCTTAATTCCTTTAAATTGATCAAATAAATTTAAGTCCTGAAACACTTATAAAATCCATTAGTAATCAAATAAATATACTCAATTCCTTTATTAATCATCAAAATCAATAAATGGATCAACAATCTCCCCCTTTTTGATGATTATAAAAACATTGAGTATATGCATAGAATTCTTAAATTAAAAAATTATCAAGGAAGTGATCTTCACGAGTAAGCTCCCCCTGAATAAGGTAGCTCCCCCTATGAAGTTCAAATTATTCTTCCTCTTACTTTACATATTTGGTACTTAAGATTTCTTTATGCATAGTCAAATCAATTTGATTATTAATCCACATCATTAAATAACTCAATATCATAATCAATTAACTTCATTAATGTTTTCATATTAATCAATTAACTCATATTAAACAATTAATGCAACATAACTTTCTCCCCCTTTAATGCAATTAACAATATAACTTTCTCCCTCTTAATGCATATACAACCATAATTCTCTCCCCCTTTTTTGTAATCAACAAAAAGGTAAAGAATATTTCACATTGCATCAAAAGATAATTTTCATTGCATCAAAAGATAATTTCATTTCAACAAAAGTCAAGTATTACATAAAAATACTCATTCATCAAAATAGCCTTCATTACATCAACACATAAACTTCATTACATCAAAATGTAAACTACATTTCATCAAAATTAAACATTCATTACATCAAAAGTTCTTCCTCACTATTCTTGTTAAATGATCTACAATATTTTTCATTCCATCACATTGAAGCTTAACATAGTCTTTAAGTCTCTCATCAACAAATGTGCAAGCTGTTGAGATTTTATCTTGAAGCTCGGCGTTGCACCTTGAATAAGTTTCACTATCTCCACAAATCTCTTTAAGTTCTTCAAAGATGTTCTTCAAATCACCACTTAAAGATTCTGCAGAGGAGTTGAGAGTTGATTCAATCTTTGCAATCCGATCATCAAGTGAATAAAGTGATTCTTTTATATTCATGAATGACTGTCAAACTCATCCTTCTGAGCAGCAAACAAACTTTTTAATTGCTCCATTTGAAGGTCTGAGAATCCAGCTGAAGAAGTGGATGGTTGATCATTAACATGTGCAGGTGCAGGAGCAGGAGCAGGAATGGGACTCCTAGGCTGTGAAGAAGGAACCCTAACTGATGGTCCAGCCTCGCAAGGCTCAGAAACTCTCGGCACAGGGGCTCTCTCATCAAGGTGTCCTTTCCTATCCCACTGTCCATTCACTTTAGCAAAACCCATCCGATGCAATGTTGCCAAACTATAGTAGTCGGTGTGCCTCAGGTTCTTAGATGGTTCATTCTCTTGAATTACAACCCCTTGGCTCTGAAAACCATAGTAAGCACCATGCCATACGGTAGGGATGATCTTCTCTTCCCTCCAGCTTCCGCCATATAAAATATCATCATAGCTGCAAGGTTGATTGGCTGTCCAGTCAAAACACTATCCATAACAACAATGTCTCGCTCCGAGACATACTCAAACCGACCGTCTTCGGAAACAAATCTACTGCAAATGTTGTGTAATAATCTCAATTCCAAGGGTAATTGATTAGCTCTAATCTCCTCAAACTCTGTCACTTCCCTTCCTAACATCCTTGAAAGAGCCGCTGACCTATCACTGTGCATGTCAGCTGCTAAACCGGTAATTGGGATGCTAAGGAGGTTTCCAAGCTTTTGAAAGGTAAGGTGAATCCTCTTATTTCTTACTGAGCTAACTAAACCGCCATCACCTCTAGCCAAATTAAAATAAAATTCTTTTACTAAGGCTGGATAAGTGGGAACATCAAGAGAGCAGAGCTTATCCCAGCCCATTTCCTTTAATTGCTACCGATTGAGAAACCCTCGGTTTCAAATAGGTCAAAATCAATCTTTCTCCCCATTGTGATAACCCTCCCGGCTAAGGTATCTACCTGAGTGGAAGAGGTGTTGGGGTTGTCTGAATCCGTGGACGAATCACTGCTTGGAGTCGGCTCACGAACGGGACGACGCGCGACCGTTTTCCCGTGGTCACCGGCGCTCCAATCACTGATTCCCTCCTTTTGGGTGCCATTAGATCTTTGGAAGTTTCGATTTGGATGGAATTAGAGGTGGGGAAGTTTTGGAAGAATTTTGGAGGAGTTTGGTTAGGATTTGAGAAGTTATGAAATGATGAGGTGTCGACTCTGCCCTAATAAATCAATTTTGGAATCCCAGGTGTCGACTCCCGCAAAGTCGGGTGTCGACTCCAAATCGCTAACACAGTCAGCGCTCGAACTGGAGTCGGCTCCACTTATACGGGTGTCGGCTCCAAGGTCAGGACCGAGAGCGACACAGTCAGAGGTGTCGACTCCTCATTCTGAGGTGTCGACTCCAAAGACAGTTTCAGAAAAAAATAGAGTTCAAATGACTGAAACTTGTCAAAAAGAGTTCAATAAAAATTTCAAAAAATCTTTGAAATATCAAGGATCAAATAGCTCAAATGACTAGATAATTTGTCCTTAAAATTGTGAGAGGATTTTCAAGAAATTTATAGAAATCTAGATTCTCATTCCTTAGGGTTTCAAAATCACTCTAAAGGATCACATATTCCTAATTCACCTCTAAGATAACAAAATCTCTCTTCACTCAAGGGTTTTGTAAATATGTCAGCTAATTGTTCCTCTGTATTAACATATTCAAGACATTTCATTATTAGCTACATGTTCTCTTATGAAATGATATCTAATTTCAATGTGTTTTGTTCTTGAATGTTGAATTGGATTTTTAGTTAAATTTATTGCACTCGTGTTATCACATCTAATTGGTGTTTTATCAAGGGTTATGCCATAATCTTCAAGTTGTCTCTTAATCCAAAGGATTTGAGCACAGCAACTTCCAGCTGCAACATATCTGCTTCAGCAGTAGATAATGCAACCGAATTTTGCTTTTTGCTAAACCAAGAGATTAAGTTACATCCTAAGAATTGACATGCACCACTTGTGCTTTTTCTATCTAATTTACATCCAGCATAGTCAGAATCAGAATATGCAATTAAATTTAAAGTTGAGTCTCTAGAGTACCATAAACCTACATTTTTAGTTCCACTTAAATATCTTAAAATTCTTTTTACAGCAATTAAGTGAGATTCTTTAGGTTCAGATTGAAATCTAGCACATAAACATACTGCAAACATAATATCTGGTCTACTAGCAGTTAAGTAAAGAAGAGATCCAATCATACCTCTATAATGTTTTTGATCTACTTTCTTACCATCTTCATCTTTGTCCAATTTGCACGAAGGACTCATAGGAGTTCCAAGTGGCTTGATTGACTCCATTCCAAACTTCTTGAGCAGTTCTTTTGTGTATTTGGCTTGATTGATGAAAATTCCTTCTTTGCTTTGTTTGATTTGAAGTCCTAGGAAGAAGTTGAGTTCTCCCATCATACTCATTTCAAACTCACCCTGCATCAACTTAGCAAATTCTTGACATAACAAGTTGTTAGTAGCACCGAATACAATATCATCAACATATATTTGTACTACTAATAAATCTTTATCTTTTCTTTTCAAAAATAATGTTTTATCAACATTTCCTCTTACAAAATCATTTTCAATTAAAAATTTACTTAATCTTTCATACCAAGCTCTAGGTGCTGTTTCAAACCATATAGTGCTTTGTGTAATTTAAAAACATGATTTGGAAATTCATGATCTTCAAAACCAGGTGGTTGTTCAACAAACACTTCCTCATTTATAAATCCATTTAAAAATGCACTTTTAACATCCATTTGAAATAAATTGATATGCATATGACATGCAAATGCAAGTAATAATCTAATTGCTTCAAGTCTAGCTACAGGTGCAAAAGTTTCATCAAAATCAATTCCTTCTTCTTGATTATATCCTTTTGCAACTAATCTAGCTTTGTTTCTAATTACTATGCCATTTTCATCTAATTTATTTCTAAATACCCATTTTGATCCTATAACAGAATGATCTTTAGGTCTATCTACAAGAGTCCAAACATTATTCCTAGTAAATTGATTTAATTCTTCTTGCATAGCTAACATCCAATTATTATCTTTTTCTGCTTCTTCAATAGTTTTAGGTTCAATTTGAGATACAAATGCAAGATGATTATTGATGTTTCTCATTGATGATCTAGTTCTTACTCCTTGAGATGGATCACCTATAATTAATTCTCTTGGATGACCATAGGCATATCTCCAATCTCTAGGTAGATCTATATCATTATGATTTGCATCAACAACATCAACACTAGGAGAATCATTATCTTTAGCTTCTTGTTCATGATCTGAAGATACATCTATATTCAATTTTTCAATATCTCTTTCTAGAATGTTTGTATCTTCCTCATCATCAATCTTTTCAGAACTTGATGCTAAAGATTCATCAAAAATTACATGAATAGATTCTTCTACAATTAAGTTTCTCTTGTTAAATACTCTATAGGCTTTACTAGATGTTGAATATCCTAAGAAAATGCCTTCATCAGATTTTGCATCAAATTTTCCTAGATTATCTTTGCCATTATTATGAATGAAACACTTACAACCAAATGCATGAAAATAACTTATGTTTGGTTTTCTATTATTCCATAGTTCATAAGGTGTTTTCTTAATGATTGGCCTAATTAGAGCTCTATTAAGAATGTAGCATGCCGTGTTTATAGCTTCCGCCCAAAAGTATTTTGGTAGGTTGCTTTCACATAGCATGGTACGGGCCATGTCTTCTAAGGTTCTATTTTTCCTTTCAACTACTCCATTTTGTTGCGGTGTTCTAGGTGCAGAAAAATTATGATGAATGCCATTTTCTATGCAAAAGTTTTCAAATAAATGATTTTCAAATTCAGTGCCATGATCACTTCTTAGAGACACTATGGTGTTGTTTTTCTCATTTGTGACCTTCTTGAAGAATTTCAGAAATAATGGAAAGGTCTCATCCTTATGAGCTAAAAACAATACCCAAGTGTATCTAGAATAATCATCTACAATCACAAGACCATATTTCTTTCCTCCTAGACTTGTGGTTCTAGTAGGTCCAAAAAGATCCATGTGAAGTAGTTCAAGAGGCCTAGAAGTGGAAACAATATTTTTAGTTTTGAAAGAATTTCTAGTTTGTTTTCCAAATTGACATGCATCACAAATTTTATTATTTTCAAAATCTAGTTGTGGAAGTCCTTTTACTAAATCCATTCTAATTAATTTTGAAATAAGGTGTGTGCTTGCATGACCTAATCTACGATGCCACAACCAACCAATCTCATTCATATTAGCATTATTAGCAACTAAGCAATGATTACTAGTAGACAAATTGTCTAAATCAATCAAGTATACATTGCCATTTCTATTTCCAATAAAAACAATGCTATTATCAATGGGATTAGAAACTGTGCATATAGAAGATTCAAATGATACTTTAAAACCTTTATCACATAATTGACTAATGCTAATTAAATTATGTTTCAAACCATTAACATATAAGACATTTTCAATATATGTGGAGGGAGTTATTTGAATGTTACCAAACCCCAAGATTTGGCCTTTGCCATTATCACCAAATGTAACTACTCCTCCTCTTTTGCTTTCAAGGGTGATGAATTGATCCTTGTCACCCGTCATGTGCCTTGAGCAGCCGCTATCGAGATACCACTTTCTTTGATCTTTTGGCCGCAAGACACTCCTGCTGGTGGTTTACAAATTGAACATCTTCTGCAACACTTTTATCACATGGTTGCAACATATTTCTTCTTTTCTTAAAAGTCTTTTTCATTCAATCATATCTATAATGCCCCGGTTTCTTACATTCATAGCAAATCAAGGGCTCTTTCTCTTTGTCCTTGTCCTTATCTTTTTCTTTTCTCCTTCCATCTTAGCTCCAAATTTCTTTTTGTGGAAGGGTTTCTTTCTCCTCATGAATTTTTAAATTTTCTTGCTAGAAGAGCTGTATCATCATCATCATCATCATTTTCACTACAGCTCTCCTCACTTTCAGCAGCCTTAAGAGCTATGGTCTTTTTCTTTTTCACATCCTCTTCTATGTGCTGCTTCATGGTCAATTCATGGGTCATTAGGGATCCTAGAAGCTCCTCTAAGGGTAAGGTATTGAGGTCCTTTGCTTCTTGGATTGCTGTCACCTTCGCTTCCCACGTTCTTGGAAGTGACCTGAGAATTTTACGAACAAGTTCAGAGTTAGAATATGTTTTGCCTAAACTTTTCAAACCATTTACAATATCAGTAAATCTAGTGTACATGCATGCTATAGTTTCAGTTTGTTCCATGCTAAATAATTCATATTTGTGCACTAAATATTGATCTTAGATTCTTTAACTTGATTGGTACCCTCATGGGTAACCTCTAATCTATCCCAAATCTCCTTTGCGGAATTACATGTGGAGATTCTATTAAATTCATTAGCATCTAAAGAGCAATATAAGACATTCATGGCCTTAGCATTGAGCTGTGCCATTTTCCTATCATTATCATTCCAATCCCTTTCGGGCTTAGGAACAATAGTGCCATCAACAATGTGTGTGGGTGTACTAGGTCCATTAATTATAACACCCCACAATTCATAATCAGAAGCTTGAATGAATATCCTCATTCTTGCTTTCCAATATGAATAGTTGGAACCATTAAATAAGGGAGGTCTATTCGTAGAATGACCTTCGGCAAATGATCCAACATGAGCTGCCATTTGGATCTTTAGCTCTTGATCGTGTGATCAAAATCTAATGAGCACTTGCTCTGATACCAATTGTTGGCCCAGATGACACCCAAGAGGGGGGGGGTGAATTGGGTTCTTTAAAAAATTTAACCTTTTAAAAATTGTTTGCTTAAGATGAATGAAAGTAAATGCAATGCAAATATAAAGCACAATCAATGAGATAGAGATAGAGATAGAGACAATAGAAGCACGGCAAACACAAAGATTTTATAGTGGTTCGGTGTATCCAACACCTACGTCCACTCCCAAGATCCACTTGGGTCCACACTATAATCTCCTCGATTACAGCCGAGTTGTTTTACAAGCTCACAACCCAAACTTGTTGTTTTACCCGGGATCACAACGAACCCAGCCGGTTTTTCGGGCTCACCAGCACACAACCCTAAACTCAAGCTAATCTAGCTTGACCCGAGGTATACAACCTCCACTAGTTCAATCCCTTTGATTGAACTAGGCACAAACAAAAAATATAGTTTTTCAAAGATACACAGCTCCTCAATGAGCAAATATTCAAAAATAAGTAAACAAGTTTAGAAAAGCCTGATTTGAAGTTGTTTGGCTTTGAGCTTTTCTTCTTTTCTTCTTTTCTTCTCTTCTTGAATGATGAATCAAGCCTCAGCTTTAATCCCTCACAGTCGTTGCAGTTGAGAAGATTGAAAATGGAAGAAACAGAGCTTTTCTTCAATTTGGGAAATCCACCAATTTTTTGATTTGGGCGCCTTGGATTCCTCTTTGAGCTTTTTGGAGTGGAAGGATTTGAATTTGAAGCTTTTCTCTTGGATTTCAGGCTCAGGGTTTCTCGAATTTTTGATTTGAAATTTTTCTATTTTCCGTTCTCTTTTTTCTCTTTTCAAACGGGTGTTTTTCCCCCTTTTTATAGATTTCTTCAATCCATTTTTGGGATGAAACTAGCCGTTGGAGTGTACCTGAAATAAAATATATCCGTTAGAAATTAGGTAAAAAGAAAATATTACCGTTAGAGCTGATCTGGCATTTTAAATTTTCGTCCCAGTCAGGTTGGAGTCGGCTCCAACTTTTCAGGTGTCGGCTCCAGATCGTTTTACCAAAAATAGAAATTTCTGAGTTCGTTGAGGAGTCGGCTCCGAAAAAGTAAGTGTCGGCTCGCCATCGTCAGGTGTCGGCTCCCGAATACTGTAGGTGTCGGCTCCAGGATGCTCAAAAAATAAGCGTTCTGTCCCCGCATCGGAGTCGGCTCCAGACACTGTAAGTGTCGACTCCGAAACTCTAGGTGTCGGCTCCGAAACTCTAGGTGTCGACTCCGAATCATATCAAAAATCAGATTAAAATTGAATTGGCCATGGGGTCGGCTCCAGATTTTCTAGGTGTCGACTCCAAGCTCTGAAACTTTGAAATCTCTGATTTGTATTTGATTCAAAATTTATTTCTTAATTCCTTTAAATTGATCAAATAAATTTAAGTCCTGAAACACTTATAAAATCCATTAGTAATCAAATAAATATACTCAATTCCTTTATTAATCATCAAAATCAATAAATGGATCAACATTAGAGTAATCATTCTGAGAGGGAGGCTACTTGAAAACTTGAGGATGAAATGAAAATGAAGTATCCATAATTATTTGTAGGTAAATTATCTATCCAAAATTGTTGACTTTTGAATAGAACCTATTTGAATTCTATAGTTTAATTAAAATGTATCAATTTGAAGTCAAAATTTTATAAGGGGGCGAGAATGTAACCCCCGGGATCTTAATTCCTTAGTTCATGAGGCTTAACGTAGGATCCCTGAAATGGGTGACACCTGGGACTCCTGCGGTTATGCGTAGCGGCTGGGTTTCCTAGTTCTGCATAATGAATGGGTCTTCCGAGTCCCTGGACCGAGGTGTTGCGTGGGGTTTATACTGAGTTGGAGGGTGACTTCCTCCTTTAACCCGGCGCTCATCTCCTCCAAGTAGTCATCTGCTTCCTTCCATGTCCGAGAGAGAAAGAGAGTGATAGAGAGGAAATTGGAGAGAGATATTCGAGCCCAAGGTTGGGCCCGTGGATTAGTCTGGGTAGAGTTTTAAGGGTCACTTTATTATTCAAATTTTAGAAAATTAATTATGTAAAATGATGATATAGGTACCCATATGTCTAATTAGCTGGTTTACCATTTGAGATTTGCGTACTAAGGTAAGTAAGCCAATTATTATAATTTCATAAATTATTTTATAAATCATTGGATTTATAGTTGCACACATATTTATGAAATAAAAAAAATGGAGTTTTATTTATATTGACTATTTTGAATAGTACCATGAATTTACAAATGAGTAATTGCTATGGTTAGCTATTATTTTGCAAAGTAGTGGATTTATAAATTATGCAAAAGGTGAAGTATATGCTGATTTGACTTTTTAAAATATATTGGTACTATTGATATGTCTATATGCAATTGTTAAAAATGTTCAAACCATTGTATATGATATGAGGAACTGATGCTTATGTTGATGCATGATGTGTGACTTGCAATTATGATGATGACATTAAATTATACTTATATGTGTCACCGCGGTCCTCATGTGATGTAAAATGTCAAGTAGTACGTGACCCACCTCCACAGGGGTAGATATGTGGAGGACACATCTAGAGGATGTGTTATGATGGATTGTGATAAGGGACCCACCTCCACAGGGAGAGATATATGGAGGACACACATCTAGAGGATGTGTTGTGATGGATTATGATATATGGCATAACGCTGGTAGCATGACCCTTCCTTTTAGGGGATATTTAAGAGTGATACACCAGTTGGGTGTTGTAGGGCCATGGGACACATAATGAGGCAGTGAATATATATATATAAATAGTGGGTCTGTTACATTGTATATGCTGGTATTTATGGTATACTTAAGCTTCCCAATTTATATTTTACATGTTCTGTTAGCATGTTCTGATAGTATGATAAATGTATTTGCAAATTGGAAGCTTTTCATGAGAATGTGATTTAAAAATATCTTTAAATGCTATGATTATTTTTATATTATAATAGGCTTACTTATTGAGTGTGAGCTCATGTAAATCTCATAATATTTTTCAGAGCCTCAGGAGTGAAGAAGGATTTAAGGGGTGATGAAGCTTCTAGTTAAATAAATTAGTTCCATTATATGTTGATGTAACCCCTGTGATACTTGTGTGTGAGGCTTGTAGCCCAAACCCTATAGTTATTGTTTGTTTTAAATTCTAGATTTGGATATATATATATATATATATGATTGCCTTATATTGATTTATGTGTCATAATTCGGGACGCCTTTCATGTCGGGCATGCGGCGGGTTATCACCCTAGTCCAAAATTTTGGATATGGGGCGTGACAGAAATCAACGAAGGAACTAAATGAACTAAGGCATTTAGAAGATGAAAATGATTCGATGGTCAGAATTCTCACTTCTGAGGTTGAGATTTTCATAACACAGTATTCAGAAAAAGCTGAAGCTAACAAATGAGATTTTTCACTTAGGGGCCAACCTAATACCTTGATTAGTGGTATTAGGAATGAAAAAAATGGTGCCTCCTAGTATCAGGTCTGTTGATTGATGAAGTTGAGGATGGTTGGTTGGCAAAGCCAACTCATACCAGCACAAACTGGCATGGCACAATTGTGCAACATCACAAGCAAAAGATTCTAGAATGGTAGAATTTGCATACATAGACCGGAGGGGAGGAGATAACCGTTCATCAAACACAAAGTGAGGTCTGGAATATGGCACTCTACTAACACAAACTTGAAATGCAACACCTATGAGGCAGCAGCAAGTGCACTCCATGACAAAGATAAGGTGCCATGCCATGGCAAGGTCCAACCAATTGTCTACCCCAAAGACTAGGACAATCCAAAAAACAACAGGGCACCAGATTAAAGCACTAACAGAGAATTGGAAGGACAATCCAAAAAACAACGGGGTACCTGGTTAAAGCACTAACAGAGAATTGGACCAAGATGCAACAGATGGTGAACATGTGGTTACAGTATTTAGCTTGCAATAATCCAGTTAGTCTATATGAGTGGGGGAAAAGTCATCAAAGAGATACTACAAGCTTTATTAAAATATCATCAAAGAGATACTACAAGTTTTGAATAATGCTCCAAGCTGACATCAAATCTGGCAGAAAGGACTTATATACACAAAAATATCATCAAAGAGATACGTTTCACGATACATCATTCACGATAAAAAATTAAAGAATTTATAGATGAAGAAACATACGAACTGTTGTCTGACTCACGCATAACTCTTGGATCCCGATGTGTGGGGAACAGACAGAGATGCTCGTGCAGCTTTACGAATATTAGAATATATCTTCAAAATCAAATAAATATTTTAATAAAGTATCTTAAAATATTAAATAACAATAAGATTAATATCCCCTCTCGGAGAACCAATAATGAACCAACTCCATCCACTGATGAGGGGGTACATCAGGAGGCAGAGTACCAACTACTTGCTCTTCAGTCATACCCGGCAACTTGTACTTTGCCTTCAAATATGCCTTATATTCTTTTCATTTTCGGTTGAGAGACTTTAGTACAAAGTCATTAGAGGATGGAGGAGTACAAACTTGGACTGCAAAAGAAAAAATATTAAAACTAAAAAATATAAAGCATAGCATAATATACAAAATAAGAACTGTTTAGATTCATTTTTTTACTTGCACAACTCGTAAGATCTCAACTTTATACGTCGAAAGCATGTCATTCCATTTTGCATAACTCAATGGAAAAAGCTGATGCCTCTGTGGAACACTCCCTAAAAAGGAACTCAATAAGCAAGAGGCTTTTTTAATTGGTTGCCCCAGCTGATTGCACTCAATTATTATCCTGTCACCCTCACGCATCTGCCATACATCTCGTACTCCCATGGGCCCACGTCTGCGTGTAACGCTCCCAGATCCATCTATATAAAAATAGATGTAAGTAAACTATAGTAAAAATTATAAATAAATTTAGAAATTTAAATAAAAAATATATACCCTAAATGTGCAGATCATCTCCTGCACCGATAGTAGGATCATGATGCTCCGTGGATGATGGACCTGCAATAGATGTCGAAGGAGTGGATGCAGTGTCCAGAACTGAAGGACCAGCATCATCATGCTGTGCTAAAGTAGAAGGGCCGACCTGTTATAGACGGAGATTAATTTCATCAAGAGGAAGCCCTAAATCAGAGTTCACGAAGGAGTTGGCAAATCAGTCATTATCCAAAAGTAGCAAACATGAGATTTGGATAGATTTTGGGGAGTTAGTTGAGGATGTTTTGGTCATTATCCAAAGTAACAAACATGAGATTTGGATAGATTTTGGGGAGTTAGTTGAGGATGTTTTGGCCATTATCCAAAGTCACCGAAGGGAGCTTTTGGAGGAGGATTTGAGGCATCATCTCAGCTACAACCGCCCTCCACAAAAATCTCATGTGGGAGTTACGAACGTGTAAAATAAATTGGAGGCTCGGTGAGGACCTTTGTGTGCTGGAGAGAGAGAGAGAAAAAAAGGGGGTTCTTTAATCTTTTAGTGAGATCATAAGAGTTTCTGAGAGAGTATTTTTGAGGGCTTGTACCTGATTCAACTCTTAGTAAAGCCTTGCAGATCCTGTGCTGCCATGGACGTAGCCCAATTTGGGTAAACCACGTAAAATCCTCATCTCGCTATTTTCTTTGATTTTGGTTCCTATTATTATTCTGTGTCTTTTTGTTGATTATATCGTAACTGTGTGCTTGGTCGTACTAATAGCGATCTTATTAGAGGAATATTTGTTGTATTCCCTATCAAATTGGTATCAGAGCTTGGTTTTCTTTATATTATTACGGTTGGACAAATCAACAAAGAGATGGCAAAAGACAATATCAAAATCGAGAAATTCAATGGTCATAATTTTGGATGGTGGAGGATGCAAATTGAGGACTACCTATATCAGAAGGATCTTTACCTTTCATTAGAGGGAAAGAAGCTGGATTCAATGAGCAACTCAGATTGGATGATTCTGGATAGGAAAGCCTTGGCCACGATCAGATTGTCGTTGACACCTCAAGTGGCATATAATATTGCAAAGGAAAAGACCACCGTGGATATGATGACCGCTTTAACAAAGCTATATGAAAAACCTTCCATCTCAAATAAGATATTTCTCATGAAAAAGCTCTTCAATTTGAAGATGGCTGAGAATAGTTCAGTGACAGAGTATTTGAACGAGTTCAACTCGATTATTAATCAATTGGAGTCGGTCTCTGTTGTTTTTTGATGATTCATTCAGGGCGCTTCTTTTCTTATGCAGTTAGTTGTATATTGAATGATGAGATGATAAGAAAGGCTGTGGGTGGGACTTCTACAAGTACTGCACTCATGAACTTGAGTAATACCATTACAAAAAAGTTGATCTTTAACTACTGTGATATCATGAACTTTCATATTCCCATATTTTATGCATGAACAGTGTATGGAACTAAGATCATCTAAATTTCTTTAACATGATTCAAAAAAAACTTCAACACCATCCTTCTATCTTTTTGTACGTCTATCAGCAGAGTACCATGACTTATCTAGTCTGTTTAAATTTAAAAAATACTAGTAACTACTTAATTAAATAAAACTTAATTAAATCAATAAATATAATTAATTTTATCTAACAAACTAATAAATTTGAAAGATGACAAGTAAATTAAAAGATAAATAATAACTTATAGTGGTTCAACTTCTTTGCTTTGTCATCAATCTCTTTGGACCTACTTTTCATGCCCGATGAATCCACCATCTATGTTCCTAAAATGAAAAAAAATATTATGTTCAGAAACATATAAACTATATTTAGTTTTTTTTTAAAAAAAAAAATCAACAATCACCTTTATTTCAAAAAAAAAAGAAAAAAAATCGGATTGAATGGACCAGACCGAGCCCAGCCCCAGCCCCAAATTCCTCCTTGCCTCCCCTATTTCAGCCCCTGGTTCATCCAAACCAGGGGAAGGTGCCAGCGGATGAGGGCCGCCGCCACCCCTCTCGGGGCTACCTGGCCGGCCGTCGACGACCGGCCTAATGCCGGCCAATGGCGGCACCCTTCCTTTTTTCTTTCTTTCTTTTCCTTTCTTCTTCTTCTTTTTCTTCTTCATCTTCTTCCGCTCCTCCTCCCTGAGCGGCGGCACGATCAATCTCCTTCGATTGGCCGAACCCCATCAGACGCTGCATGGACACCGATGGAGGCTGTCGCCCATGGCCTAGGCTCGACGAGCCAACGGGCACGCCACCGGGCCCGAGCCAAACGAGAGTCGAGAGGGCCCTCTCCCACACCGGCACCACCCTCTTACCCTCTCGCTCTCCATCGATCAATCGTTAGATTAGAAAATAAAAAATGAAAGATTACCTGCAGTTGAATCTCAGCATGGTGAAGAACAAAATACTAATCATGTCTGGTGATGGAGTCCTTATAATAAACAAAACCTTGATGGTGGTGGAGCTCATTAACCTTAATCCCGCGTGGTGGCTGGTGGAGTCTCCACAAAGGAAACCCTAGAACAAAACTGCGGATGGAAGAAAGAAATTTGATTTTGGGTATTGCGAGGGTTTCGTTTAGGAAAAGAGGGAAAGTGAATTAGGAGGAGGGAAAAGATCAATTTTTATTTTTATATTAAACTACGTCTTAATTAAAACATAGTTTTTTTATATTATAAGATATTAAAAATGTAGTCTTTTTATATATAAGATAATATAAGACTATATCTTAATTAAAAATGTAGTCTTTTTATATTATAAGATAATATAAGACTACGTCTTAATTAAAAACGTAGTCTTTTTATATTATAAGATAATATAAGACTACGTCTTAACTAAAAACGTAGTTTTTTTTATATAAGATAAAACTAATAAAAAATGTAGTCTTTTAATTTGTAAAAAATTATGAAAATATAGTCTAAAATATTAGACTACGTTTTTTACGAAAAATATAGTCTTTGTCCTAAAACCAACCGTAGTCTATTTAACTTTTGTAGTAGTGTAAACTAAAGGTAGAAATAATTTAATGAATAATTGATACTAGGAAATTTTTTTTTAAGAAAAAAATTTAAATTTCTTTTGCACCATACATTTCGCAAAAGTATCATAATCAATTGATCCCAACCTTTTTCTCATTTAATTAGCACTCTCCTACTTCGCCATTTTATCTACCAACAATAGATATTAGAAGGCTCCTAAATGGTGGGCAAAGGCCTCCAACATCAACTATAAGAATAGAGATATGGTAAACAAATGATCAATTGACTCACAATTAGTAGACATGCATTGTTGACTCTCCATCTTTTCTTAGCGAAGGTGTGACTTATTCAAGAGAATCAACTAAAGAAATATTTTAACTTTCTTATAAGCATAGGCTTTTCAAAGTACACAATAGCAAGGGCAATCAAACCCACAATAGTTGATAAATTTATAAAAAGAATCCACACGATGCCTATTATCATAGCAAAGCTTCCAAACCAAATTGTCTAATGACAAGAATGGGCAAATGGAGTAAAGTATGTTCTAAAGCTACTCCAACTAAAGGGCTTTGGAGGAAAAAGGATCTTGCAGACTAAATTTTATTGTTGTGGTCTACCACTCCATACCGAAGCAACAAAAGAATATTTTATGGTAACATAATCATAGAGGCTCTCAAAAAGTAAGGCTAGAGAAATAGAAGCTAGCCAATTATCCTCTCAAAATTTGATATTCTCTCTTTTGCTAAGTCTAAAGATCATATAATTTTTGAAAATGTGCAAGTTTTTATGGATATCTTTTTGTATTAGCAATGCCTTCTACATCTTTTAGCTTTCTATATAAGAACACATGGCAAAGATATTGCAGTTCTAGCATGATTGGTTTGATTAACTTCAAACTAAAAAGGAAAAAATTTGTTAGAGTTTGATTTGAGGTTTATAAGCCCAATATGAATATGAACTGATATATTCTAATATGGATATGGCTAGATATGTTCCTTTTAAGTATCAAGAATACAAATCTTAGTCCATATAAACTACTATAGATTTCTATCTAGATATGCATACGTAGCTTTTGTCTAAAGATAACCTAGAGGTTATTGAGAGATTGAGGAGAAGATTCTATTGGATGCAAGAGAGTTTAGGATTTGGTCTGAGAATCATGCAAATCTTCTATTTATTTATTTTATAGAATGCTTCTTCTTTTTGTTCGAATAAATATAGATTGATCTAACTGAACCATCATACATTTCTTATGAATTTTTTTATTTATTTTTCTCTGCTGTGTGCTTGCTGCAACACATCCCTTCTTATATTGTATCATTGATGTGAAAACTGATGTTGATTTAGACTCCTGATCATATGGGTCAATTTTGAATATCCTGAGGCATTTTCTCATGTCAAATTTATGCATAGGGCTATCGTGTATATATATATATATCCTCAGATATGTAGGTTATGTTGCCATCAGAATCCGTCCTCCGACTCGGGCGCAGTCGATCTCCAGGGGCGGACCTGCACAGAAGTCCTCACACGAGAGGCGATGAGGGTGGCCCTCCACGGAAGACCCTCCAACGCTTAAGTCAGTGGAGGGAAATCGGCGATCAATCAGAAAATGGAGAGGTGGATCTCTCCGGAGAGTCTCTCCAGGGACGGCCGATCGGGAGCTCTAGAGGGGGAGCACCGACGAGCAGCTGGGGAGGGTGGGAGAGTGAGAGTGAGCGTATACCTGAGAGAATCTGGGAGTGTCGTATTTATAGGCTGTCACCTGGATCTTGAGCACCTTCTGGAAGGTTCGAAAGTTGTTAGGATATAGAGATTGATCGAATCAGGCCGTCGTGGGGCCATTGGGATTTGGATCTTGTTCGTTATGGGATCGATGGCTAGGAGAGCTCTTTGATGGCTTGAAATCTGACAGGTGCGTGGGCCCCAGGTAGCCGTAATAGGTTCTAGACCACTCCTCAACATAATTCCTTACCTGGGACACTGTTACTACCTGGGACACTGTTACGATAGGCCTAGGCTCTCCTGCGCCAGGTTCCACGGAGGTGAGTGCTGGACCGTGGGTCGCTCAGTGAAGCTGGGCTACGGAAAGCCCGGGGGAGCCGAGCTACAGGAGCTCGGGGAAGACGAGCTACGGAATCTCGGGGAGCCGAGCTATGGGAAGCTCGAGGGAGCCGAGCTACGGAAGCTCGGGGAAGATGAGCTATGGGAAGCTCGGGGAAGACGAGCTATGGGAAGCTCGGGAGAGCCGAGCTACGGAAGCTCGGGGAAGACGAGCTATGGGAAGCTCGGGGGAGTCGAGCTACGGAAGCTCGGAGGAGATGAGCTATGGGAAGCTCGGGGCTATGGGAAGCTCGGGGAAGACGAGCTATGGGAAGCTCGGGGGAGCCGAGCTACGAAAGCCCGGGGAAGACGAGCTATGGGAAGCTCGAAGGAGCCGAGCTACGGAAGCCCGGGGAAGACAAGCTATGGGAAGCCCGGGGAAGACGAGCTATGGGAAGCTCGGGGGAGCCGAGCTACGGAAGCTCAGGGAAGACGAGCTATAGGAAGCTCGGGGGTATTATGGCGGACGAAGGGATGGGGTCGGTCTTAGCCTCCTCGCACGACTATCAATGCGATGATGGTTTTACCCCCCAACACATGCCCCCCACTCCCTAGTTCGAAGCGTAGATTCGAGCGTAGGGAGTATAGGCTTAGGTGGCACGACCTGCATTTCGGGATGCGTATTTGATTGCCTACACAATGATGCCCTTAATTAATGCCGTGGGGCCATCTTGCCTTTCCGAGGCGGATCCGGCATTCCTTAGGAGCGAAGGTAATGGCTGGGGAGATGCCACGTGGGAAATCCCGACTTTCACGACGCCCGTAGGGGCAGTTCTGGATGCCTAGGTTAGGGCGCCCCATCCTTACCCTGAGGCGGTTTCAATTAGCCAAAAGGAGTTGTGGCGGCGCTATATTTATTTGTAGACCCCCTTTCATTCTCCTCCGAAGAACTTCGTCTCCTTGCCCCCGCTGCGATTCTGCTTGTTTTCTCTTGCGGCCGAGGACATGGTAAGCCCAAGCGACCAGGTTTCGTAGGTGACCCTGGCTGATCTGGAGTGGATGCGTCGCTTGTACAAGGTCCCCCCGGACGTCGTCTTGTCGGTTCCGACGGCGGAGGATAGAGTGACGTCTAGTTTAGAGGATGGAACATTCTGCTACGAAGAAAGCTTGAGGGCGGGCCTCCGGTTCCCCCTCCATCCGTTGGTGCGGGAGGTGATGAGGTTCTACAACATATGTTTCACCATGGTGGCCCCCAACAGTTGGCGCAACCTCATCGGGTTCATTTCGTTGTGCAAGCGCCTTGGGGTGACAGCGACCCTTCCATTGTTCAGGGTGTGTTTTAATCTGGTCTCCGGAAGGGCCTCAGAATGGCCTTATATCGGTCCCCGGAGGTCTTTCAAGATGATATCGGATAACCCTTCGTTGATAAAGGAGTGGAAGTTGCGGTTTCTCATAGTTAGGGGGAACATTGGTTTGGATTTCCCTCGAGCCTGGGGGCAATACGTGAAGGATTCGGAAGCACACCCGGAATTGATCGATTCGGAGAAGAGGGATTTGGTTGTGCTACGCAGCAGTCAAGCGCTCCCAGCCAATGTTCTCTTATCAGAGGATGCTCTTTTCGTGGCCGGGTTAAGTCCCGTCGATCCCCACGGTGAGTAATATCTCGTAGCTGATAGTTTAGTGTGGTTTCAACTCTGATTTCTATGTGAACTAATGGGCGAGTTGTATTGCTCCTACAGCCGAAAAGTCGGCGCTCACCAGCCAGATGAGGGAGGAGCTGGGAAAGCGCCGTAGGAGGTCTAGTTCCAGTAGTAAGCCTCGGTCCGAGAAGAGGCTTCACCTTTCTAGTTCCCACTCCAGGGGGACCAGGGGAGATGGTGACAGCCGGCGCTCTTCGTCGCCGCTGACCAAAGCAGCCGGAGTTCTGGCGGCGCCTGATCTTTCGACGGTGGAAGAGGATCCATCCAAGCGTGAAGATCGGGAAGTCGTGGGGGTTTCAGGGGAGGCTGCTGAGGTTTCCTCCCCCCTCGTCATCGTTTTGTCTGATGATGGCGAAGGGGAAATGCCGGTTGGTCTGGGGGCTCCCACAGGCGAGGTGGCCCGATCCCCCTCATTGGGGGCCGATGGCTCGGCGAGGTCGCAGGAGGAAGTGGGGGCAGCCTCTGCTTCCATCGAGATAGGGGAAGAGGTTGCGGCTGTTGAGGACCGGCCTGGGCCGTCGATGGGGTAGCCGACGGGTGATGAGGAGATGGCCAAACCTGCGGCACCGACTATCAAAGTTCGCGGGGGTTCTCTGGCGATGGGCCTCCTGCCGAAGAACAGGGGCTCCGAAGGGAGCAGAAGTTCCTGAGGGGGCCATCGCGGATAGGAAAATTTCTGGGGAGATGGAAGCAGAAAAAGAAGAAGAGGAAGGAGAAGAGGGAGGAGAAGGAGGGGAGTCGGCGAGCAAGCGGGATGCTTCGGCTGGGGTCTTCCTTGTTGGAGCTGAAACGTCCGAGGCTTCCCAAGCGAGGGCCCTGGCGGCGAAAGCCGGGCTGTCAAGAAGCTCGTGGGTCGCGGGAGTTCTGGATGGTTCCCTGGGGGCAGACTTCCATTCGCGTGACCCGGAAGTAAACGCCAGGTTTTCTGCTCTGATATGGTCCGCATTCTAGGGAGAGGAGAGTTCTTCAATTGGAGGGGGTTACTCGGAGGACCTTGTCAAGGTGGCTTTCCGTAGTGTTGGGGTGCCAAACGAGGCTTTCCTCCTCCTCGAGATTGATGACCTTGCTCTTATAAGGATCGCCACAGACTATGCATCTCGGGTAAGTTACCGCATCGGGATTGGCTCTTTGGTTAGTTAGCTCGGCTATCTTTTATGCATGTCATGTTTTTCTCGCAGAGTGCCCTGATCATGAGGGCATTGAAATGGTGCTTGCATCTGGCGGTCGGAGCTTGGGCCCGGGCTCGCTATGAGGCCGATCTTTTCAAGGAGAGGGCGGAGTCGACCGAGAAACTTTCTCGAGCCCTGGTGACCTTTCAAAGGGAGCTCGGGGAGGCTCGCAGAATTCTTGCGATTGAGAGGGAGAAAGCCCCCCGACTCGCCACATAGGTCAGTGAGCTCCAGCGGGAGCTCGAGGAAGCCAACAGGATCCTTACGGCTGAGAGGGAAAGAGCCTCCCAACTCATCGTTCAGATTGGCGAGCTTCGAGGCTTCCGTGAGCAATCCGAGAAGGCTAATTTGGAGCTTGTTCAGGCCAGGGCGGAGCATGAAGACAAGGTTAAGTCCATGCAGCTATACTTTGATAAGAGGTGGGACCAGTTGAAAGCTAGCCACGCTGAAGATAAGGCCGGTTGGAGTAAAAAGCTCAAGGAGGAAGAGCGCAACTGCCGGCGGCAGCAGGACCACCTCACTCGCCTAAGTAAGGAGCTTGCCGATACACAGGATCGGCTAAAGTGGTCCGATGAACGTGCTGCCCGACTATCAGATGAGGTCGACTTTGCCCGTCAGAAAGTTGGGGATACCCAGACCTGGGTGGACGAGCTAAAAGAGAACCTTCGCCAGAGCCAGTCGGCTAGGTCTAGGGCTCTCAACAGGGCTCACGTGCTAGAGGGCGAGTTAGCCCGGCGGGAGGATCAGGTATGGCCCTATTGTATTCATTCATTTTGACCTTTCAACTTCGGTCTTACTCAGCCCTTTTCGCCTGCAGATGGATAAGATGAGGCAGGAATTCCAGAGACGATTGGAGGCGTTCGGAGAGGAGGCGGCCTCGAGGCACCAAGGGATCTCCGAACTGGAGAAGCAACTAAGCAAGGCAAATGTGCGGGCCTCCTTGGCGGTGGAGGAGTACAAAAAATCCACCGAATTCACCGACGAACGTAGGGCGGCCTGTGCCGATGCATTTTAACTGGGTGAAGATGAGGCAAGGGCCAAGGTTGCCCAGGCTTACTTGGACCTGGACCTGTCGTGCCTAGATGCAGAACATTATGAAGCTTACACCCCGGGGGTCGAGGAGGACGAGTATGGAGAAATATCTGATGTTGACCTAGATGCCATCCTAGGAACCGACGCGACCGCTGACGTGTCTCGTCATAGCACATTCAAGAAGGGAGAGCCAAGTAGCGCCCCTGCTGACACGGCCGCTGGAGATGCTGGGGTTGATCCCAAGTCTTGACCCTTTTGGGGGCGATATGTGTTTTCTTTCCTCTCTTTTGTTTTGTAATTTGACCAGGGATCAATAAATATATTGGCCATTCTCCAATTGTTTGTCTTCCCCAAATGGTTCCTTGTCTTGAGTTTTGGTGAAATACCCCGTTAGAGGCCAAGGCGTAGGGGCCGTTTTGACAAAAAGGTCGAACATCAACGCAGCCCGGTGTGAAACGATTTAACTTGGCTTAGGCTGAATGACATGGTGGTTTGACAAAATCCAAAGAACGAGATAGTCTTCTTGGGGCTGAAGGATAAAGTAGCTCGGCTGGGGCCGGAGGATAAAGTAGCTCGGCTGGGGCTGAAGGATAAAGTAGCTCGGCTGGGCCGGAGGATAAAGTAGCTCGGCTGGGGCTGAAGGACAAAGTAGCTCGGCTGGGGCCGAAGAAAAAAAAATAGCTCGGCTGGGGCCGAAGGAAAAAGTAGCTCGGCTGGAGCGGATACTTCAATTGGTTTTTGACGTATAGGAACAGCTCTGGCCCCACAAGAAAGGGGGTTAGGCGATGCATAGACCTTGCGCGCAATTAGACTGGGGGTCTGTTCCCGAGGAACGCACGGCGTCCGTACCCCTTAATTGTTTTGTCAGTGCTCTGTCTCCTCTCAGGCAAGTTGATTTCATTTTGCCAAAATGGATGATACGACTCTGATGTCAGTAAAAAGTTGCCTTGGAGCCTTCCGGGAGGCCTTTATTGTGCTGGTCTTTTCCCACACGGGTTGTTTCGACGTACGATACAGGTATTCGCCCGCCATTGGAGGATGTCTTTCTCGTAGGACGATCCCCTAGATCTGTCAGTTTCGTAGGATCGGCGGGCGATTTTCTGCGTTCAACGATCATGATTCGGGATCAAAGGAAATCTTTGCGTCCGTCACGGTTCAGGCGATTGTCTTGGTGCGCGGCGGGGCGTTGCTTTCATCCTGGAAGGCCACGTGGAGGCATGGGCCAGATGTTTCGAATCTAGGGGCTTCCGGCCTTGATAGCTGTTCCCAGTTCATTTTTGCCTATAAAAAGGGGGAAGAGGGGTCGTGTTAGTCCATCCTCAAAGTTTCCTTCCCCATTGGAGTTTCAACCATGCTCATTTCTCTGCTGTTGCGAGTGGGAGGGTTGAGCTTTCCTTTCATAAGCCCTTCGCCTCCAGACAGTTGGGGCGATGAGGGAGCTGCTGAAGGGTGGTTCGCCCTTAGGGGATGAGCTCCGGAAATCATATGGAGAGCGCACAGGAGGGGCGCAGAGATCATACGGAGAGCGCACATATGTGCTTCCCGCGTGACCTTTGTGGTTCCCCCCTCGAGGACGTACGGTAGGAAGTGCACGCGGGCTCCCCATGGGTTGTGTGAATTTCGCCTCCTCCCCTGGTTTGGATCCCTGGGCTTGCCCGCCTGGGGAATCTTTCGACACATGGGGAGGGGGTGAAGGTGTGTCGCCCGCAGGTACCTTGCCTTTGAGTTTGGGCAAGGCCGGGCAGTACACACTCGGTTTGGGAGAGCGTTCCAGCGCCAGGGTCCGCGGGCTTCCTACCTACTCGCCGGGGGTGTCTTGGTTGGGTGGTTAGGGTAATATCCCGTCCACCCTTTCCAATCACTTTGATATCCCGGTTGGGTCGCTGAGATATCATTATTTACCGAAGCTGGTCGCAACTGTTGGTCCATGTCGCCCGCCCGTTATCGGCTCGAGCTGACTATTCACGGTTTGCCCGATTTATCAGTCCGGACGCTGGAGCATCACAGTTGCCCAGATTTGCTTTGGAGCAGTTGTTCGAGTTTTGTGCTCGTCTTTATTTTATGCATTTCAATGCTCTTGTAATACCTCTTAGGCAGTTGTAATCAGTTTTGATGACAATGAAATAAAGAAAATTTTGTTCTATTTCTCAATTTTGTTTCTCTTGTGCCAAGTTGTTGTTGCCGGACGTGGGACATAAGGACACCCCGCTCGTTTTTAGGCAAGGATCCTGCGCCATCCGAGCCAGTCGGGGCTTGTAAGCTGCCCGGGTCTAGATGGAGGTTTCGAGGTTGTTTGGTGGTTAAATATGTTCCTCAACTCCAGCCGAAGCTCAGAGATTCATGCCTCGACCCTGTTGGAGTTCGGATATTTACGGCTCGGCCCTGCCGAGGTTTGGAGAATGGTTGCTTGGCCCTGCCAAGGTTCAAAGATTAATCACTTAGCCCTGCTAAGGTTCGGAGATTCAGAGCTTGGGGGAGTGACTTAGTCGTCACTATGAGTCATAATGCCAGGTCCCTACGGGGTTCGGTGAGGAGCATCAAGGCGGAACGGGTGGTACATGGTCACGCCCTCTATTTATGACACGACCACTCCCGAGGGGACGAATTATTGTCAGGTGCTAGAACTCTTTCTTTTTCATGCTTCCCGAAAAGCGGCCAACTTAAAAGAGCTTGGGGAAGTGTTGGGAGAATTTATTGCAGGGGGCCGGCAGATTGGGAGGTACCCCGTTCCCAGAGAAGAAAAGGGGGTTCTCGAACAGTCCGCCCACATTACTAATTTCGCTTGGGATGGGGCACGACCTTTGGGATTCTGCAGGTGCCAATTAAAGTGGTGATACATGGCGAATTCTCACGGGTCGATGGTTACGACCTGATTGATTGAAATACTTGCTTGAAAAGTATAAATACGGATGGGGGGTGTTGGTCTTTGCCATCCCTTTGGTTCAGTCTTAGAACGGTCTTTCGACATGGCTTCTCGAGGAGGAGAGCAGTCATCCGACGATTTAAGAGCGACGATCAACGGCTTGCTGTATCCGGGGGGGCCGTCCCACCATTACGGTCGATGGACAGGTCTTGGCGTCGGCCTTCGCGAGCCACCAGCGGCTCGAGAGGGTCGTCGAAGAGTACGTTGCCGTCACCACGAGGGAGGTCGAGGCCCTACGCCGGGTGGCGGACCGGCAAAGGGAGGAAATAATATCACTCCACCAATAAGTCGCCGAGCTTTCCCAGCGCCTGGAGGATTTGTCGGCTTCCGGAAGTGACAGCGAGCCTTAGCGAGGGCTCTTTTTGTTTCTTTTTCTTTCTTTTGCCGTTGTTGTCCTTCTTTTCTTTTTAATCAATAAATACGAAGATTTGTCATACTGTGCATTCTGTTATTTCCAGAGCATTTGTGAACGCTGGTTGGGTTTTTTCGGCCGCCCAAGTACGAGCTAGGTCTTGGGAGACCACGGTCGGGTTTAATTAGGGCGTGCAAGCCACCCGAACGCGGACATAGCTTAGAAGGATACTTAGGTCGGTCGGGGCTTGTGAGCTACCCGAATACGAGCTAAGCTATGAACATTGTTTAGGTCGGTCGGGGCTTATGAGTTGCCCGAATTCAAACCAGGTTTTCTTGGGGGGTCACTGGTCTCTGTCTGGACCAGTGGCGGACCTAGGCGGTTCTTTAGGAGTCCCTTTGCTTCCTTCAGAGTATCAGGAGGTCTTTGTCTTCGTTTTCACTTATAGGGTATTCGAGAAGTCACCCTGCTTCAAACGATGTCCTGGGGTGCGACTAAGGCGCAAGGACTTTGCTCCGTCGGCCGATGGTTCGGCCATCGAGCGCGACCAGGGTGTGGGAATGTCACTCGGTTGGCCCGAGGAATTTGATAGCTAAGGCCACTTCCTGGCTTTGGCTGAGGTTTCGAGCCGCAGAATGTAACCCTTGGCTTTGGCCAAGGTTCGGAGAATTTGTTGCTTGGCCCAGCCGAGGTTCAGAGAATTGTTGCTCGGCCCAGCCGAGGTTCGGAGAATTTGTTGCTCGGCCCAGCCGAAGTTCGAAGAATTGGTTGCTCGGCCCAGCCGAGTTTCGAAGAATTTGTTGCTCGGCCCAGCCGAGGTTCGAAGAATTTGTTGCTCGGCCCAGCCAAGGTTCAAAGAATTGATTGCTTGGCCCAGTCGAGGTTCAGAGAATTTGTTGCTCGGCCCAGCCGAGGTTCGGAGAATTTGTTGCTCGGCCCAGCTAGGGTTCGGAGAATTGGTTGCTCGGCCCAGCCGAGGTTCGGAGAATTTGTTGCTCGGCCCAGCCGAGGTTCGAAGAATTTGTTGCTCGGTTCAGCCGAGGTTCGAAGAATTGGTTGCTCGGCCCAGCCGAGGATCGGAGAATTTGTTGCTCGGTTCAACCGAGGTTCGGAGAATTGATTGCTCGGTGATGAGGACATTAGTTCGGACCAGAGTTTGGGTCAGTCGAACCAGTCCTTGGATGTTCCTGTACCAGCATCCCAGAGTCAGCAGGCCACGTCAGGGAAGACCACACCAGATAATCTACGAAGGTCCAAGAGGTTGCAGAACAAACGGGCTTGAAATTTTGTGTCGGACTGGGCCCAAACTTGGCTGGTCACATGGAAACGGACTGCTGATTCAAAGTCATTGCCGTTGGCCATGAGCTGCTGTGGATTTTGGCCATCCGGGCTCGTCTGATAGGAGTTTTGGGCCTGTTTTCGTTTTTAATGGCATAGTTGTAATTTTTCTGAACTTATGATGTTAGGGTTTTATCTCTTTTATTTAAGTTGGTTTTGGGCGGCCGTCAGAGGCAGAGAAGAAAGACGCTGTTTTAGATTTCCTTTTTTTTTCTTGAATGGAGATGAATGTTTTCTTTTTTCTGATTCAAAACAATTGAATTGAAAATTCAATTGCTCTTCCTTTAAATTTCGGATTGTGAGTGATCAAAATTCAAAATTTTCCCCTTTCTTGTCAAGATTCGAACCAAACCTGGACGAATTCTTTTCTCGCAGATTAGATCGTTCTTGAGTTGCAGGCGTTTTGAATATCGCCCTGCATCAACTTGGTATCAGAGCCTTGATCCATTCCTTCCATTACCGCCTTGATCCATTCCTTCCATCCATTCCTTCCAAACCCAAATATCAACCCTAACCGAAATTTGATCCAATGGAGCAGAAGAACAATGATCAATCCCTGAGAGACGCCGTGAGAGATGCTATGCAAGACGCCATGCGAGACCAGCACCAGGTGATGCAACAGATGATGCAAACCATGCAGGCGATGATGGCGCGGCTGGAGGTGCAGATCGTGCCCAACCCCTTCGAGTGGAGGAGCGTGATGAAATTGATGAGGTAGGGAGAGGGGTTTCGAAAATCTGGAGGCACCACCAATTCGAAGAGGGCAACAGAGGCCTGATGTTGGACTTCCAAGGTATGTCGATCAACCTCCCTATTTCGAAAATCAGAATCGGTGGGAAGCAGGCTTCAGGGTCGAAATTCCAGAGTTTAAAGGAGGAATTAACCCAGACGAGTATGTAGATTGGACCCTTCAGGTCGATGATGTTTTTCGTCTGAAGGAGGTGCCCTTAGACAAGCAGGTACCGCTTGTCACAATTCGATTCAGAGATAGGGCTGCTGCTTGGTGGCATGCGCAGCACTATCGTAGATATATGGATGGGAGACCTCCATTAGCGTCATGGGCAGCGCTAAAGCAGGAGATGAACAGGGAGTTTTTGCCTCCGAACCATGAGCAGATTTTGTATTCGAAGTTGCATGGTTTGACGCAAGGTAGTCGGAGCGTCGAGGAGTACACAACTGAATTTTATCGATTGGTTGCACGAAATCGGTTGATTGAGGCTGAACCGAGATTGATAGCCATGTATCTTCATGGCTTGCGGCTGCCAATCCAAGATGCACTGGCTGTGCATCGAATTGATAGCGTAGGAGATGCGCATATGAGGGCTCAGGCAGTGGAAAAGAGCTTGATGAGAAACAGGGGGTTTCAGAGCAGAGGGGGTTTTACTACGGGCCAGAGTTCAGGGCAGAATTCAGGGGGCAAATTTATGCCTCCAGTAGCGAGGCCGCAGGCATCAGTACCTCCAAGACCAACAGGGTCGAGTGGAACCTCAGGTTCTCAGGCGAGAGTGGGCAGCAACAGGGCTAACATTCGGTGCCATCGGTGTCAGAATTTGGGGCACTATGCCAATGAATGCCCCAAGGCGCGAGCTCAGTTGTATATGGAGGATTATATGGAGGACGAAAATGGAGGAGAGTTCCCTGAGGATGAGGAATTTAATGATGAGCTGTGTGTTATTGATCCGGACCATATTCAAGGGGAGAGCTTGGTGATACGAAGAATGTGTCTGGCGCCGAGATCAGATGAGATTGGCGTCGGCACGACATCTTCACAACGAAATGTTTTGTGGCTGGCAAAACATGTCGTGTTATCATAGACTCCGGCAGTTGGGAGAATGTGATAGCAGAGGAGGCTGTGAAGAAGCTGGGGTTGCAGACAGACCCTCACCCACATCCATATAAGCTCGGTTGGGTGAACCGAAATGCAGACATTCAGGTCAGCCGAAGGTGTAAGTTGTCACTGTGTTTTGGTCCTCATTTCGAGACAACTATTGAGGCGGATGTTGTTCCAATGGATGCTACTCACATCATACTGGGGCGTCCGTGGCAGTTTGATAACAGGGCAGTGTACAACGGGTACACCCACAGTTATATGCTGCGTCCAGATGGGAGGAAAGTTATTTTGAAGCCGCTTCAGGAAGTGAGTGGACAGAATACAGTAATTTGTTTACCAAGCACAGAATTCGATGCGAGTTTGGATGGAGAGGATGTTTGTTTTGCTTTGGTGAGCAAGTCAGGAGACTTCGGCGTGGAAGAGGAGCAAAGGCCAAATATGATTCCTGAGGAGTTGGTGTCTATCTTGGAGGAATTCCGAGATGTTGTATCAAAGGAGCTACCGGCTGGATTACCACCTCTCCGAGATATTCAGCACGGCATTGACCTTATTCCGGCTCAGTGTTGCCGAATAAGGCTCATTATCGGATGACACCGCAACAGCATGAGGAATTGAGGAGGCAGGTCCAAGAACTTTTGGACAAGGGGTTCGTACGGGAGAGCATTAGCCCGTGCGCGGTGCCAGCCCTTTTGGTACCGAAGAAGGATGGTACGTGGCGCATGTGTGTCGACAGCCGCGCGGTTAACAAAATTACTGTGAAGTACAGGTTCCCGATACCGAGGTTGGACGACATGCTTGATCAGTTGAGTGGTGCTAAGGTCTTCACGAAGATTGATTTGAAGAGTGGGTACCATCAGATAAGGATGAAGCCTGGAGACGAATGGAAGACAGCCTTCAAGACTAAGGAAGGGCTGTATGAATGGTTGGTAATGCCATTCGGGTTGTCAAACGCGCCGAGCACGTTCATGCGCGTAATGAACCAGGTTTTACGTCCATTTCTTAGCTCATTTGTGGTTGTCTACTTTGATGATATTTTGATATACAGCAGGACAGCCGAAGAGCATGTGGGCCATGTGGCACAGGTTTTGTCAGTGTTACGTGAGAACCAGTTAGTTGCTAACCCAGAGAAGTGCATTTGGATGGTTGGGAGACTAATTTTTCTGGGGTACGTTGTGACTGGAGAGGGGATTCTCCCAGATAGGAATAAGGTGCATGCAATTGTGGAATGGCCAGTACCTTCAACCTTGACAGAATTGAGATCCTTTTTGGGTCTTGCAGGGTTTTATCGCAGGTTTGTCAAGGGGTATAGTGAGCTGGCTGCACCTTTAACGGAATTGTTGAAGGGAGCCAGATTCGGGTGGAATGATGCCGCACAGGAGGCATTTGATGGGCTGAAAGTCAGATTGACCGAAGCTCCTTTATTGGTTCTTCCTGATTTTGATAGAGTTTTTGAGGTGGATTGTGATGCTTCGAAGACTGGAATTGGGGCAGTGCTTAACCAGGAAGGAAGACCAGTCGCATACTTCAGTGAGAAGCTGGGAGGAGCTAAACTGGCTTATTCGGTTTATGATCTGGAATTGTACGCCATTGTGAGATCCTTGCAGCATTGGCGCCACTACTTGATTCAGCGGGAGTTTGTACTGTATTCAGACCATCAGGCGCTGAAGTTCTTACAGGGTCAGCATAAACTGAGTTCAAGGCATGCGAAGTGGGTGAGTGCCTTGCAGGAATACACTTTCAGCATCAAGCACAAGTCTGGTACGTTGAATAGAGTGGCTGATGCTTTGAGTAGGCGGAGCTTGTTGATTGGCGCTATGCATGTGTACACTCTCGGCTTTGAGAGTGTAAGGGAGGACATTCGTGTGGATGAGCACTTCAAGGAGATTTTGGCCAAAATTGAGGCGGGGGAGCGAACTGATTTCGTTCTCCATGATGGATATTTGTTTCGAGGTAACTGCTTATGTGTTCCTGATACGTCTCTTCGTGTGTTGATCATCCAGGAACTGCATAACCAGGGTCACTTCGGAAGGGATAAAACAGCCTGGTTGATTCGGCAGCGGTTTTATTGGCCTGGTCTTGACCGAGATGTCAAGGCTTTTGTGAAGAGGTGCAGGTTGTGTCAAGAGTCGAAGGGGACAGACACGAACCAAGGTATGTACACGCCTTTACCTATCCCAGAGGCACCATGGCGAGATGTTTCTATGGACTTTGTTGTAGGATTGCCGCGGACAGCAAGGGGACTGGATTCGATTATGGTGATTGTGGATCGGTTCAGTAAGGTGGCGTGTTTCTTGCCATGCAAAACCACTTTTGATGCGTCAAAGGTTGCTGACTTATATTTTGCTTCAGTGGTTCGGCATTTTGGTATACCGGCATCCATAGTGTCAGACAGGGACAGCAAGTTTATGGGACACTTCTGGCGAGAGCTGTGGAAGAAGTTGGGCACAAAGTTGAAATTCAGCAGTCCTTATCATCCTCAGACGGATGGACAGACTGAAGTTGTCAACCGTAGCTTGGGTAATCTGTTGCGGGCAAATGTGCATGAATTCAGGAGCTGGGATTTGTGTTTGCCGAAGATTGAGTTTGAGTTCAACTCTTCAGTGAACCGTTCTACAGGGTTTGCTCCGTTTCAGATACTGTTTGGGTTCTTGCCAAGAGGTCCTTTGGATGTTCTGCCAGTTGAGTCGCCAGAGAAGATGAGTCAGAAGGTTGAAGATAGAGTGTCTGACTTGCAGGAGATACATGCGACTGTTAGAGCCAAATTGGAGCAGACTTACGCCAAATACAAGGCGAAAGCTGATCAGCAGCGTCGGCAACAGTCCTTTGAAGTGGGCGATTTGGTATGGGTTTACTTACCGAGGGAGCGGTATCCACAGGGAGCTTTAACGAAGCTCAAGCCGAAGAAGATAGGTCCATGCCAGGTATTGGAGAAATTTGGTGACAATGCCTATCGGGTTGAGTTACCAGATGATGTCTTCATTTC
>UESW01002587.1:0-83450 GCA_900491605.1 Calamus simplicifolius
AGAGAGCTGGTTGGCTGGAATTAATTTCCAGCAACCCTCTTTGAAGTCGTGCGGCCCATGGAGAAGAAAGGGCGAGCAAAGGCTAAAGCTAGCAAAGCTAGCTAACCCTCCAAGCTAGCTAGCTAGCTAGCAAGGACTCCCATGGCAACAATACAGCCATAGATGTGAAATAAAGTAGCTAGCTTGCTCCAAGCTAGCTAGCTAGCTAGCAAGGACTCCCATGGCAACAATTCAGCCATAGATGTGAAATAAAGTAGCTAGCTAGCAAGCTAGCTTAATCCAAAATCCACACGGTTTAGAAAAGAAGCCAGGAGAAGCTTTCATGCATTAATAGAAAAGTTGTTAGCTTTAGAGGTAGCTAAGGCCCAAACTAGTTAGCTCATCAGCTAACTAGCTACATAGACAAGCAAGAGAAACGTTTCATGCACAGAAGGCTTTTGAAGTCCAGCTAGCTCTTCAGTTAGCTAATTTAAAAGTGCATTAGGCCATGTAAAAAAAGTAGTTAGCTCAAGAGCTAACTCAATTCAATTATCATGCGGCTGGGAGGAGAAAAGCAATAAAGTAGTTAGCTTCCCAACTAGCTACATGAAAAGTTAACTCTATCATGCAAGAAAGTAGTTAGCTTGTTAGCTAACTGAATTTAAATTCATACGCCCAGGGAATGAAAAGCTTTGTCAAAATAGTTAGCTTGTTAGCTAACTCAGTCAAAGATTCATGCAAACCATCCAAGTAGGGGTGCAACTCGGGCTCATGAAACTCAGGTTTCCTTTAACCCTAACCCTAACCCTATTTATAAAATGTCAACCCTAACCCTAACCCTAACCCTAACCCTATTTGTAAAACCTCAACCCTAACCCTATTTTTAAAAATCGGGTTCGGGTTGAGTTTTGGGTTGAAATTCGGGTTGATAGAAAAAAAATATGATAATCTGAAACAAACAAGCTTAACATTGCACAAATAAGCTAAAGTTTGAAACAAATAAGCTTTATATTATACAAACAAGCTGAAGTTTGAAACAAACAAGCTTCACATTTCAAATTATATGTCTAAAAATATACATCTTTTACATAAGACTAAACAAAAAAAAGTACATTCTTAAACCAAAACATATTCAAAGTAATTCAAATGTTGCATAACATTTCAATAGCCACCATATGCATTGATGAAGTCACCTTTATCCTTCGAAAGAAGAAAATATTGAGACGATATAAAGAGCCAGTTAGAAGACCACATAAGTCTGGTATGAGAGATCTTTTCCAAGTAGTGAGACTGCATTCGACATTCAAAGCTCTCTAATTTTTTACTCATCACCGCTTTCCTAGATGTTTTAGTTTTCTGCTCATCACCTCTTCTCAGATGCTTTCATAAAATTTTAGCAAACTTCATATTAGAAGTTACAAATGTCTCAAAGAAGATAATTAAAAAAAATAAAGATACTAGTTTGGCCCACCAACATTACATGATAAAATGCAATGGTTAAAGGTATATTGCTTATTTTAAAAGGTAATGAAGATTCTAATGGAATGTTCATACCAAGAATCATCACTTCCATAAAACTATTGTCAGCTCTACATACTTTAAACCTAACAAACAAGGCTAAATCATTACTTTCACAACACCAGTGGGCCTGCTGCTTGTGGCTTTGCGGGTTCTGGTTTTCTCGGGTTCGGGTTGACTGCAACCCTAACCCGGCCCAAGTTGCAAATCGGTCCGGGTTCAATCCGGATCCTTTGGGTTCGGGTTAAGCAAATTAGAGTTTGAGTACTGCTGCAAATCGGATTCTGCGGGCCGGGTTCGAGTTGAACTCGGCCCAAGTTGCACCCCTACGTCCAAGGAGAAGCTAGCTCACCAGCTAGCTTGAAATAAATTGCATTCGGCCAAGAGAACCTGCGGGAAAAAGTATTTAGCTTTTTGGGATATATAGTTAACTCAAGAGGCTATCCAGCTAGCTGCCTAGCTAGCTGATTCCAAGAACCATTCCGTCAACACAGAAATTCAGTTGCAAATAGTTGTCTCTAGAGGCCAACCAGTCAACACGGTTTTAAGAATTACAGGAATGCCATTTACAGCTTCCAATGGGATTTACAGGAATGCCATTGACAGCCTTCAGTGGGATTTACAGGATTGCCATGCAATACTTTGAGAAATAATTTTTACATGATAAATCATCAAATATAGATTTAGTATTTTGAGAAATGAATGATCAAATATTGAAGAACCATAATAAAACATTTGGGCTTGAGGAAAAATATTTGGAATACAAATTCATTGGCTCATTTGAAAAATATTTTTCATGATATAAGAAACAATACAAGAGTTCATGCAAAGGTAGTTTTAGTCATTTATAAAACAAATATTTTGTGATACTTTTGAAGCAAAAGTCCATTTGAAAATTTCATTTGCCCTTTTCAAAAACATTTGGACTTACAAAAATACAATCACACTACCTTCATTTTACCTTTGTAATACCTTTCTTTTGGTATATAGAGTAATCCAATTTGGAGTAACATTATCTAGATGATTCACCTAAAATTTGTTTAACTTAACCACAACATACAAAAGAAAATATATAAAATTTTCTTTCCTTTTAATGTATATACTTTTCTCTTTACATGCTATTCTCTCCCATGTATGTTCCACGAATATAATGTATGCTAATCTCTCCCATAAATGTAAATGAAGTGTATGCTATTCTCTCTCCCTTTTTGTCATTAATCAAAAAGAGATGAAAGAATGTGCACAATTAAGCATTCGTCAAGGAAAAGACATTAAGCATTCATAATGCATTAAAAAGCATAAGTACATAATACAAACTATTAAGTTTATGGCTTGATCATACAAGATATAATTTCAACCATACAACAAAGATACATCAAAGTTCATTAAGGTTCATAATCTCAAATCATAAAAATAACATATATCAAGGTTTAAAATACGTCAAGGTCCAAATATATTAAAGTTCACAACAAAGTTTATATTATAAAGGAAAATTCTAATATTCAATAGTAACAATAAGATACAAAATTATTAATCATTTAATAACAATTATTTTTCATAACTCAATTGATACCAATTTAAAAAAAAAACTTTGAATGTAGGATCAAAATATCACCTTTTTTTTTATAAATATATTGGAGCAAGGTGGCAGTTTCATAGTTTGATATGCATTCAAATCATTGCCACATATAAGAATTGATACCACTTTCATACATCAAAGCACTTATAACAATAAGATATTTAATATTCAATACATCATAGTGCTTAATGCATCAAAGTATCCAAATATTCAAGTAAGTTTCTTCTCCCCCTTACTAATTTAAAAATGTGTTGACATACAATCTTAACAGATACTACATTAAATATTTGAGTTCAAATATGCTTACATTCTTCTCCCCCTTAATATTTTAAATTTGGTCTATATGTAATAAAAGTTTTATGCAAGAAATGATACCAATGTCATATAATCAAAACATTTTATAAATGTATCATGCTAATCTCAATGTATATATGAAAAAATACATAGGCATTCTATAACAATCATCATATTTCAGTTTCACATTTCATATGATAACATAAGATTTCTTACATAGGTGATATGCAAATAATATATTATAATAAAATATGCATCACCTTTATCAAATCCTTTTCATTTCATGCATAGGCAATTTATTATAAGATATGATCAAGAAATGATACCACTAATAAAGTAGGCATTTAATAGTCCAAGTCTTACAATAAAATCATATCAAGCAAGGAGTAAATAGATCAAGCTGATACCACTAGTTGCCGATCATGGGCCTGCAACCCATATCACTCGACAAATGTACCGATACTTTAGATTTCTTCATGCCAAACTTCTTCAAAATTTTCTTGATGTACAAGGATTGGCTTATGAAGATCCTCTTCTTTGATTGCTTGATTTGAAGTCTGATAATTGATTTTACCCATTATGCTCATCTCGAACTCCCCCTGCATGAACTTAGCAAAATCTTGGAACAAGAAATTATTAGTAGCACCGAATATAATGTCATCTTCATGAATTTGTACTATCAATATATCATCATTCTATCTTTTAATTCATAATATTGCATCAACATTTTCATTAATAAATTTATTGCTAATCAAGAACTTAATAAGCCTATCAAACCATGCCCGGGGTACTTGTCTCAAACCATATAAAGCTTTGTTCAATTGAATACACGGTTTGGAGACACAAGATTTTTGAAATCGGGTGGTTGATCAATAAATACTTGTTCAGCAATATATTCATTAAGGAAAGTGCTTTTAACATCCATTCAATATAATTTAATATTCATAAAGCAAGCAAATTCAAGAAGTAATCTAATAATCTTTAATTTAGCAATAGGAACATATGTTTCATCAAAATCAATATCTTCCTCTTGATTATATTCTATAGCTAACAATCTTGCTTTATTTCTAATGAAATTATCATGCTCATCCAATTTGTTTCTAAATTCTCATGTAATTTATCATGCATGTCATTTAGGCTCTATATGAAAAACAAATGCAAAATTAATACATGTATTTCTAAATGATGATCTAATCCTAATATCATGAGATGGATCACTTAATATTAGCTCTTTAGGATGATTATAGACATACCTTCATTAGCTTTCAAATTCAGCATTACCTTGTGGTTCATCATGTTGAATTTCTTCTTTATGTATCGCTTGTATCATTGAATGCAAAGTGAGCTTCTTGACTTGACTTTAATTTCATCTGTATCAATTAAAACCTTTTTCTTCCTTAATGGAAGATCATTAGATTCATCAAATATAATATGAATATAAGGTCTTATGTTCATTACAAGATTTTTCAAAGTGCCAATTCTTTTCTATGATCACTTCTAATAGATAAAATAGGAAAACCTTTTTCATTTGAAATTCTTCTAAGGAGTTTTAGAAAAACTGAAGATGCTTCATTTTTTCTAACTAAGAATAAAACTTATATAAATCAAGAAAATCATCAATAATCATGAATCCATATGCAAAAATTCTAAAAGATTAGAAGTCGAAATCATATTTTTAGACTTAAAAGAAATTTTTCAAAAATTTGCATGTATCACAAATCTTATCTTTTTCGGAATTCAATTTTGGCAAACCTTTAACCAAATTATTTTTGAATAATTTAGAAAGAAAATCCATGCTAACATAAGCAAGTTTATGATGCCATAACTAGATTTATCAATTTTAGCATCCATGACAACTAGACATTCAATAATCTGGTCATTAACAATATAAACATTACTATGCCTATGACTAATGGCTTTCATGTAGTCATCAACAGGATTTATAATTATGCAAAGAGATGATTCAACAAATAATTTTAAAACCTTTTTCATAAAATTGACTAATGCTAGACAAGTTATGATTCAATCCATTTAAAAACAAGATATTATTAACATAAGTAGAGGGAGTGATATCAATTTTATCAATGCCAATAATGTTACCTTGGTCATTACTTTCAAAGGTAACCACTCCTCCATCAATTGCATTTAAAGTGATGAATTGATATTCATCATCCATCAAGTGTCTTAAGCACCCGCTATCTAAGTATCATTTTCTTTTTGCTCCTCGGGTTGCAAGACACACCTGCATCCATAATATCAAGTTTTGCTTCTAGGTACCCAAGCTTTCTTGGGTCCTTTAGGGTTAGCTAAAATGGTTCCTTTTGGAACCCATATCCTTTTAACATTGTGTGTGTGACATATATATGCTTTGTGTCCAAGTTTACCACATTTGAAACATGTAACTTCAGTAGAATTATTAGCATGCACATAAATATTTTTTAAAAACTTTTATCTTTTTAAAGGATTGTATCCTAGGCCAGCTTTGTTAAAAACAGCTCTTTGATTTGCAAGAATCATGTTAAGTTTAGTATAGCTCAAAGGAAACTTATCTACAATAGGTTTCAATCTATCTACTTCATTTTTCAAATTCATATTTTCTTGTAATAAAACTTCATTTTCTTCTAATAGTTTATCCTTTTCTAAAGTAAGATTTTGAACTCGATTTTTCAAATCTTTATTTTTTGAACTGAGATTTGCGAAATCATCAATTAATTCATAAAATGTACCATGCAATTCATCAAATGTAAAATCATCTAACAAGTTGGGGTTTACCTCTTCATTGTTCGCCATAAGACAAAGATTTTCTTCTTCATTCTTCTCTTCTTCTTTAGAGCTTGATGCATCACTATCGCTCCATGTAGCTATCATAGCCTTCTTTTTAAATTTTTTGAGACCTTTCTTCAGATATGGACAATCTGGCTTGTAGTGTCCCGGTTTGTTGCATTCATAACAAATTACTTCATATTCTTTTTCATTGCTTGGTTCTCCTTTCATTAATGCTCTCTTTCTTCTTTCAAATTTCTTTCTCATGAATTTCTCAAAATTTCTTGTAATGAGAGCTAGATCATTTTCCTCATCACTTTTACTTGAGGTACTCTCATTTTCATCATTTAGGGCTACACTCTTTAGTCCCAATATTCTCTTGTTTTTGGATTTTTCATCAAAATGTTGTTGCTGCTGAAGCTCATGAGTTATCAATGAACCAACTAATTCTTCAAGAGAAGTGTGTTGAGGTCCTTGACTTCTTGAATTGCAGTAACTTTGGCCTCCCAAGACCTATGCAAGGATCTCAAAACTTTTCTAACAAGATCACCATTAGTATAAGATTTTTCAAGGCTTTTCAGCCCATTAATAATGTTAGTGAATCTTGTAAACATATCACCAATGCTTTCATATGATTCCATTTTAAACAATTCATATTCATATACAAACATATTTATTCTAGATTCTTTAACTTGATTGGTACCCTCATGGGTAACTTCAAGTCTATTCCAAATTTCCTTAGCAGATATGCATGTAGAAATACGATTAAATTCATTGGCATCTAAAGAACAATATAATACATTCATGGCTTTAGCATTCAGCTGAGCCATCTTCTTATCATGCACATCCCATTCCGTTTTTGGTTTGGGAATATCAATACCATCAAATTTAATAGTGGGTGTGTGAGGTCCATTGACTATGATACTCCATAAATCATAATCAAGTGCTTGAATAAAATTTTTTTATACGTGCTTTCCAATAAGTGTAATTTATGCCATCAAATAGAGGTGGTCTATTAGTTGACTGTCCCTCAGTCAAAACTGAACCTATTTGGATTGCTAAAGATCTTTGGCTCCAAGCTTGTCAAAGCTATAGGAATCAAGAGCACGCTGCTTTGATACCACTTGTTGCCCAGATGTAGTAACCCAAGAGGGGGGGTGAATTGGGTATTTAAAAATTAATTACAAGCGCAGATATGTGCTTAATCACTAATTAAGAAATTAGTTCGCAGTGGTGTAGTGGAGTGCACGAAACAAAATTACACAGAATATGCAATCACAAACACAATAGGGTTTATAGTGGTTCGGTGCCAAACTCGGCTCCTACATCCACTCACCAAAAATCCTTTGGAAATTTCACTAATCGTATCACAACGATTACAACCCCTAGCCTTCCCAGCTAGTCCTCTTGCTTCACGGCACAAGGCAGCCAAACCCCTAGCCTTTCCGGCTAGTCCTCTTGTTTCACAACACAAGACAGCCAAACCCCTAGCCTTCCCGGCTAGTCCTCTTGTTTTACGGCACAAGGAAGCCAAACAACAATCTAAGGTTATCTCTAACCCTATTACAAGAAATATCAGAGAATATGACAAATAGCTCCTAATTTGAGCAAATATTCAAAAATACTTTACAAATATCGAAGCAAGTCTTCAGCAATGGATGTGGATCTCCGAGGTAGCTGAAACTTGGAAGTGCTTCACCGGATCTGGACGACTTGAGCAAGGATAGAGATTTGCAACTTCAAAGCACAGCAACTTGCTCTTTAATAGTCCAGAAAATATGCAATGAACACTCTCTTTTTGATTTCTTTCTTTTTCTCTTTTTCTCTTTCAGATTTTCACAGATTTTGTCAACAAGAAAAACGTCAAGAAAATCGTCTCTTCTCTTCTTCGTGTTCCTCTAATCATATCTATTTAAACCAACACAAAAATAATCCATTAGACACATTGTTAATAGAGGAAATTAGAAACGATAAGAAATATAACCATTTGAATTTATTTCCCTAAACATTGATTGCTTTTAATCCTTTGGCAAAGAAAGATTTCTGTCAAACACCAAAAGAAAAATGTCATATCCTTGTAAACGGAAATGTAATAAAAGAGAGAGAAAGAGCATTTAAAACTTGAGAGAGCTGGTTGGCTGGAATTAATTTCCAGCAACCCTCTTTGAAGTCGTGCGGCCCATGGAGAAGAAAGGGAGAGCAAAGGCTAAAGCTAGCAAAGCTAGCTAACCCTCCAAGCTAGCTAGCTAGCTAGCAAGGACTCCCACGGCAAGAATTCAGCCATAGATGTGAAATAAAGTAGCTAGCTAGCAAGCTAGCTTAATCCAAAATCAACACGGTTTAGAAAAGAAGCCAGGAGAAGCTTTCATGCATTAATGGAAAAGTAGTTATCTTTAGAGGTAGCTAAGGCCCAAACTAGTTAGCTCATCAGCTAACTGGCTACATAGACAAGCAAGAGAAACGTTTCATGCATAGAAGGCTTTTGAAGTCCACTAGCTCTTCAGTTATCTAATTTAAAAGTGCATGAGGCCATGCAAAAAGTTAGTTAGCTCAAGAGCTAACTCAATTCAATTATCATGCGGCTGGGAGGAGAAAAGCAATAAAGTAGTTAGCTTCCCAGCTAGCTACATGAAAAGTTAACTCTATCATGCAAGAAAGTAGTTAGCTTGTTAGCTAACTGAATTTAAATTCATGCGCCCAGGGAATGAAAAGCTTTGTCAAAATAGTTAGCTTGTTAGCTAACTCAGTCAAAGATTCATGCAAACCGTCCAAGGAGAAGCTAGCTCACCAGCTAGCTTGAAATAAATTGCATTCGGCCAAGAGAACCTGCAGGGAAAAGTATTTAGCTTTTTGGGATATCTAGTTAACTCAAGAGGCTAACCAGCTAGCTGCCTAGCTAGCTGATTCCAAGAACCATTCGGTCAACACAGAAATTCAGTTGCAAATAGTTGTCTCCAGAGGCCAACCAGTCAACACTGTTTTAAGAATTACAGAAATGACATTTACAGCTTCCAATGGGATTTACAGGAATGCCATTGACAGCCTTCAGTGGGATTTACAGGATTGCCATGCAATACCTTGAGAAATAATTTTTATATGATAAATCATCAAATATAGATTTAGTATTTTGAGAAATGAATGATCAAATATTGAAGAGCCATGATAAAACATTTGGGCTTGAGGAAAAACATTTGGAATACAAATTCATTGGCTCATTTGAAAAATATTTTTCATGCTATAAGAAACAATACAAGAGTTCATGCAAAGGTAGTTTTAGTCATTTATAAAATAAATATTTTGTGATACTTTTGAAGCAAAAGTCCATTTGAAAATTTTATTTGCCCTTTTCAAAAACATTTGGACTTACAAAAATACAATCACATTACCTTCATTTTACCTTTGTAATACCTTTCTTTTGGTATATAGAGTAATCCAATTTGGAGTAACATTATCTAGATGATTCACCTAAAATTTGTTTAACTTAACCACAAAATCATTAGTGTCATGCTTAATTATTTTGTTATCATCAAAATCAATATGAGGTCAACATATACTATGATACATGATGCATATCCATATAAGAACTTATTAAGTGCTTATATTAATGATTGTGGATTAGGATTTACATTGACTAAAACTAATTGGAATAAAGGTAAATTTTAAAAGATTTTTTGGTTACTTTTTATGATGCTACAAATATTTTTTCTGGTATTTATTATCCAACTTCTTATTTATTTTTACAAAAAAACATACGTATTTAGTGAAAAATTTAAAGAATGTAGAAATGATGATGTTTAAATGCCTATTATACATCATATAAAAATTAAATGGAATGAATATTGGAATAGGATATACTCTTTGTATAATTTAGCTGCTGTTTTTTATCCTAGAGTTAAATTAAATGGTTTGAATATTCTAATTGATGAAAATTGTGAAAACATGAATCAAAATCCTAAACCCATTAAAGATGAGATAACATGACTTCTTAATGATATTTATGTTTTATATAATGATAAAATTCGTGGATCTAGAATACCTGCTCAAAGCTCTATTTCTTCTTCTAGATCTCGTTCGTCATCTATTTTTTCATTCATTAGAAGGCACACACATGCTTCATCTTCTTCTTCTTCTTCATCTTCATCTTCTTCATCTTTAATTAATGAGTTAGAATTTTATTTACGAAACGATCTTCATTCTGCATATGATGAAGATCAAATAGAGAGTCTAAATGTATTAGCTTAATGGAAGAGTGTTAAAATTAATATCCTGTTATGTCTGTCATTGCATGGGATATTTTAGCTATGTCAATATCCATAGTAGCATTGAAATCCACTTTCAGTGCAGGTCGGTGTGTTCTGAACGAAAAAAGAAGTAGGATGACAGTGAGACTATTGAGATGCTTTTCTGCTTTAAAGATTGATTGGATGCTGAGGCGAGGCTTCAAGATAAAGGTGGGCATGACTTAACTAGTGAAGATGATGATGATACAAATACTACTGATGAGTGAGTCATCACTATTTTTATAATTATATATTTTTATTTTTTTAATTATTAAAGTGAGTTATCTTTATTTTTTTCTTCTTTCTTATTGTATTCTGGAAGTTAGGCCTAGCCTCCCTCCCTTCATATATTATTTTGATTTTAAATTAATAAATTGGTAGGGGTCTATGCCAAACCGTTAACCATTAAGATGACTTCATATTAATAAATTTCTTTGTTCTTAATAATTTTTTAATTTATTAAAAAAAAATTATGGGCCGTGCCGGGCCACGTGGGCCGGCACGGATGTGGGCCGTGCCATGCCGGGCTGCATTTTTTGAGCCCGGCATGACACGGCTTAATGGGCCCTGCCGGCACGGCATGGTACTGTAGTAGTACTGGGCCATACCAAGCACGGCCTGGTTCATGCCGAGGGCGGCATGGTCCGATGCCCAACTCTAGGTGAAAGTGCTGGCGGAAATAATTGCGAGGATAAAACATGATGCGTTCAGTCGACCTAACCGAACAATCAAATTTATATTAAAACAATGAGCTATATGATTTTATGAAATTTTTAATAATATTTATACAAAATTGAATGAAATTTTGGTCATATCAAGATCAAGACTGATGTTTAAAAAGAAAAATAATGGGTTAGCAAGGCAGCAAGTAAATAAGTTTGCTAAAAAAAAATGTCTTCCGAAGAATCTCTCATGTTTGGTATGAAGTTACAACCAAACCATCCCATATATACCCTGCTCCCTTTCTCCTACTTATGTACTCCGGCTTCAAACTGGAACTCTTGTTTATAGCTGCCAGAGCCAATGTTTCTTGAAAAAAAAAAAAAAGCGATGCCTCAACACAATCGTGTCAACCTACTTCGCCTGTTTTGCCGGGCAGGAGGTATGGTTGCAAGCCTTTAATGATTGTCACGATAATCTGGATTCTCTCCCAAGAAATCAGATCCGTCCAGTACTGCCTTTAGCAGAATGTATATGCATACATGAACAAAGTTTAACACTACATTGAAGCAGAAAGCTAACCATTAAACAAAAATAATGAAAACAAAGACGTGCAATATTCCAGGGCTCAGTGTGTTATATATATTATATCCCACTCTTCAGCGGCCAGCTCAGCTCGTTCGCCAGCCGCTAGTAGGACGGGACGGGAGTAGGCGTCCGGAATCCAGAAATTGTTTTTGGTTGTCCCGCCTAGCACCAACCACATCAACAACCTGACCCACTCGTGCTATAACGGAACGAGGGTTCAAATTTTTATTCATAATTGTCATCAGCATCCTTAGCCTGCAATAAAAGAGGAAGCTTAGGTTCCCTTAGCATTTGTTGCAGCTTATAAATATAACACTGTAAGCCTATTTGCTAGCCTAATTAATTTATTATTAGATTAGATTTGTACAGCATTAAAAACTTTTGATGACAGATAAACTTGAGCTATAAGGGTATTATAATCTCTCTTTCTTGTTAGACGATATCCGCGTCACACGTTACAAACTAATTAGAATTTATCTTAGGTGAGATCGTTGATGTTGTCAGAGTGGCTTCATGCCATGATTGAACTTTGTCACCATTTTATAGATAAACCTTTTTTCATATCTATCAACCTTTCAGATCAAGATATGAATAATGCTATCCCTCGCTACATACACACACGATAAGGAAAAAAGAAAAACAAAACTATTGAACGTTCTACACTTCTTCTCAAGCTAACATATGACACCGTCTAAAGATGCTTGGAAACTGTTTTCGATAGTCTCAATCTGGATCCTTAGCCAAACATTAAGTAGTTAATCTTCAGAAAGGCCTCTAACCATGTAAGTGAGTGGGTAACTGGGTAGCAATTCCAATGAAATAGAGCAACTATATACGCTGTCACCATTTCCCCCAGATATATCACTGACTTGTATGTGATGTCACTAACGAGTTGATATCTATCTAGCTCATGAACCACCTTATGTGATTAAGTTGGGCACAATGACAAATTCAGACATGCAAGGGAAGAAATATGCAGTGGTAGGAATGAAATAAAACAGATTTCTCAAATAAATTTACAACAGATGGTAATTAGTATAGTGATTAGATATATAAACACATGTCTTGTAATAAGATTCATCTAACTAAATATTATTGTTATGTCCTAACTTTCTTAAGTCCTCAATGTAATTCTTTAGAGGCATTAACCAATTCCTCATGACCAGGAGATTCATCAAAATCAGAAATTACCTTATCTTTCTTTGCCATCAAATAAAAGTTGGCTATACCTTGGTGTCACTTTTCTCTTCTTCCTGGATGATCAATTTGTAGTTACTCCATGTTGACAACACCAAATCCTTTTGTTGAACCTCTTGCCACCCTTTCTTTAAGTTGAGAGCACCCCACTTTGATGTGCCATAGTCAATTCCTAGATGCTCGATTCTACCTTTTTTAAGCCTATTGTTCACCCCGCTTTGATATTGATTTCTCTTTCCTCCAAAACGAGGCTGGCTGAGCTGGTCCTCACACCTACACTTCTGCTATCCAGATCAACCTAGGTGAAAGTTTGAGAAGGCTAAATATCAGTTGTATGGTCTTATTGATCTAGTTTCTCATTAAATCTTTCTGCTCCTATAGCTGGTTCTTTTCATTTGCTGTTTTCAGCTCAATCCTGTTAGTGCTAATTTATTTTAGCTTCTTTGATAACTGATTTTGTAATGCTTAGCCCATGACTACCTATATTGGGTGCCAGGTCCAGTGGACCGGCTCGACACCATAGTAGCAGAGAGGGGGGGGGGGGAGGCTTCACCTAGTCAACTATGCGAACACAATACTTTTTTTCTAATTCGATCTATTTATTATTCAAATTAAAAATTTAAATTTGAATCTAATGTTATATTGCACAGGTTAATACAGCACGAACCATGTAAACCATTTAATAATTAGATTGTCTTTGGATTAATACGAATGCATGACCCATGCTACCTATGTCGCTCTTATAGTCATTGCCAAATTCCATGATGTAAAATAGTTCTTTATGACTAATAATTTGGTTTATAAAGCATTGATCTAGTTAGATTGTTTAAAGTAAGCCTAAAGTTATATATATATAAACATATGCATATATATATTCATACATACATACGTATGTATGCTGCCTCTACGACTTCGATTAGGCCTGGTCAAAACTGTAAGTCCGATGGATAGTACAGCTGGTCGGAGTTAATTTGAGAATTGAACCCCTCTACCAATGCATAGCTCAGCTCCTATCTCATCTGGTCTGGCATTTAATTAGCTACAGTTTGCAATATATACTGTTTAATTGACCAAAACCCTCCCTATTTTAATTTGCTACTTGTTTAAAAATTAGAATGAAACCTTTCACTAGTATCTATTCAGTGAACTGTTCAGAATTTTAAATGATTACTTCAATTTAATACTACGCTGATGGCTGGAGCCCTTCACTAACTTATTCCACGGCCATGGAAGACGACCAAGAGAATGCGTTACGGACAAACCACTGGATGACCGCCAAGGCTGCAGAATTGATTACGGGCAACTTGTAATGATGAGTTGTTGGAAGCTCCAAAGGCCAACGCCTGGATCAAAAGGCAAAGTTAATTAAAAGCAACTTGTGCAAGACATAGGTCTTCGTTTTGGTGAGAGAGTGGTTTTTTATTTTGTTATTTTTTTGGGGTTCTTTAATCTCTCTTAAGAAGTTCGCTTGCTAGAGTTAGTGAGGAGAGAGAGAGAGAGAGAGAGAGAGAGAGCAACGAAGAGGACATGCCATCTTCTTCCCCGGTTTATTTTGGTGGATTTGAAAGCCAAATTGATAATCAATTCATTATTGGTAAGTCTCCTAGTTGCTTACTCCTTTCGTTTAAATGTGGAATAATCTATTATAATATCTTAAAAGAAGTCTCACATCAAAAAAATTTAAAGTATTTATAAATCAAGTTCATCTATTATCAATTAGCTTTCACTCGAATTTTTAAGTCACGCAATTTTGATTCGTTAACAGATTAATTGGATCAGCAAATGAACTTAGGCGTTACAAATGATATGAGACCATGGCATAAAATCCTAGATTAGTTGATTTTATAGAATATATTGGAAGTGTTACCATGCTTAGAATTTAATTTTTTTAATATTTATTCATACAAACATGTGTTAAAATTTTATATGATAGAAATTTATATTTCAAAATTATTTGCAGATGAGCTTAGGGTGTTGCACCTATACTTGTGATAACAATATATAGATTATGGTATGCTTTGGTTTGTAAGGACAAAGCCTGACCCATTCCTATGACCCTTAAGTCCAAGTATAACTTATTCGGTTATTTAAATTTATTCAATATTTGTTTTCAATCCTGGAGACATCTCTCATGCTAAAATATTTTATCTCATTTGTACTCTAATCTTAAAATTTATTTTGGTCAATGTGGACTCATACCAACCTACCTGAGAATTTCAGAATTTGAAGAAATTAAAATACCTAAATTCCCAAAACAGTATGTTCATGAACAGTACTTCTTACAATTGAAAACAAAAATTCTATACCATGATTACTATGATTTAAATTTATATTTTATAGATGTTTTACTTAATTACACAAAAATCCTAGATTAGTTGATTTTATAGAATATTATATTGGAAGTGTTACCATGCTTAGAATTTAATTTTTTTAATATTTATTCATACAAGACATGTGTTAAAATTTTATATGATAGAAATTTATATATTCAAAATTATTTGCAGATGAGCTTAGGGTGTTGCACCTATACTTGTGATAACAATATATAGATTATGGTATGCTTTGGTTTGTAAGGACAAAGCCTGACCCATTCCTATGACCCTTAAGTCCAAGTATAACTTATTCGGTTATTTAAATTTATTCAATATTTGTTTTCAATCCTGAGACATCTCTCATGCTAAAATATTTTATCTCATTTGTACTCTAATCTTAAAATTTTATTTTGGTCAATGTGGACTCATACCAACCTACCTGAGAATTTCAGAATTTGAAGAAATTAAAAATACCTAAATTCCCAAAACAGTATGTTCATGAACAGTACTTCTTACAATTGAAAACAAAATTTCTATACCATGATTACTATGATTTAATCCATTCAAATGATACGATCCACTTTTTGCATGTTATTAGGACAATAGTTTGGAATTTTGTTGGAATTTGCTTCTTTAACTAAAAATTTGGGCCTTAAAAGATAAGCACACGTCCCTCTATTGAGCCTTGTTTTCCCAGTCTTTGCTTGGATTGCTTACCCACCAATATGCCTTCTAATTGACCTTCAAGGTTTCATACTAGTCCTCTCATTCTTATGGTGTCTTTATCTAGGGCCAAGTTGGATCAACAGCTAGTCACAGAAAACTTCTTAATCCTGTCATACTTAAAAAAAAAAAAAAGTCAGAATCCTACCATCAAATTTGCACTTATGAATTATGCACAATGGCTGACGTCAGTTTGATGGAAAAGGCATGATCCTTGATAAAAGGACCTATTTTCCCTGACTGATGCCATGCTAATTTTTTATCAAGCCTGGTCTCAATAATTTGGTGGCATTTTAATTTATGGATACTTAATTTGTAGTTCCTATTAAAATGTACATTGGGGTTGCAAGGTGCTTTTGGGAATCCTCTTCTCCCAACCCTCATCCAGGTTAGTATAACTTTCTTTATATATAGTGCCCTTATTTTTTAATGGTTGCTCTTGTTTAATTGTAAAATATATATACTATTCTTTCTTTCTGGTGTCCTTATTTTTAGTGGTTGCTCTTGTTTTGCTATGAAGAATATATTGGCTCCCCTATTTTAAAATAGATTAAGATCATATTCTTATTGCCTGAAACAAACTTCGTCGGACCTTCGTCTTTTTCTCCATTTTACCCCCTTTAGCTTTCTTATATTTGTGTTATTTATTTATTCTATCTTTTGATCATATGATCCCCAGCAAAACCAAATCCACTCTCGATTACGATGCCACGAGGTTTAAGTCTTGGCCACAAGTTTGGGTTAACTGCCTTAAACCCAAGTTCTTATTTATGTATACCTAATCCTAATATTGCATTTGATTTAATCATTGTAGGCAGGTTGCACATCTAGTTTATTAAGCTTAACTCTACTAATAAGCGATTTCAAGGTAAGTAAACCTAAGCATGGTTAAAGTGCTTTATAAATAATTAAGATTTAAATTTCATATTTTATAGATATTTTAATTAATTACAAAAAATCCTAGATTTGTTGATTTTATATAATATTATATTGGAAGTGTTACCATGCTTAGAATTTAATTTTTGAAATATTTATTCATACAAGACGTGTTAAAATTTTATATGATAGAAATTTATGTGTTCAAAATCTAGTAAAATTGCTAGTTTTATAAAATTTATTTGAAATGTTATTATACTTAGTAGAAAATATAGGCATTTCTGATGTGATAGGATTTTGTAAAATTTTTATAATATTGTTATCAAAAATTGAATCAAGTAAGCATGAAAATACAATGATATGTCACTCATGTGCCTATTAAATTTCTTATGAGATATTAATTCATGTTGTAATTTACTTTTAAATTCATTTACGTATGAAACTTAAATATTAACTTATGTGAACTTGTATGACACTTAGGTAAAGCATAAGTTATTTAATATGAAACAAGTTATGACAAGTTTAGCCATAAGCGATAAACTCTCAATCAACTATGATTCATGAAATGTTGTTCCTACATTTTGATGCTTGTACGAAGACTTATAATTCAAGACCCACCTTTGTAGAGAATATATGTGACGACATATTTTTGACCCATCTCCATAGGGTTAAATGCAGCAACCTGTTTTGGCCCCATCATAAGGTTTATATATAACCATGGTTATCACTGTAGAGTTGTTATCATAGTTTTAAAATTAAAAATATAAGTTTTAAATTTATTATTGTTACAATAAATGGCATGCAAGAATTACTACTAAAATTATTTATAATAATATTATTTAAGTATTTATTTTATGCATGTATTTGTGCTCGATCCCTTAAAGCATGATTATTAAGGATTACTTACTATACATTAGCTCATTAAATTTTATGGTTGTTTTTATTTTAGAGATAAAGACATAAGCAGGAGTTAGCTAAAAGCTGACTAAGAATTGATTTAATTTTATTATAGGATATTTAGTATTTTGCATAGTTGTTCCTTATGTTAACATTGTAGACATTAACGTTATTTGGATATTAATATTATGCTTAATTTCAATTTATTAATTAAAAACTTATTAATTTTAATTTATTATGTGTAATAGCTCTGAGAAGGTGCCTTGTATGCTAAAAATTAATTCGAGCGTATGGTGGATTGTCATGTTCTATATCTATATATATCCACCTTTGGTTTGGAACGTGATAATTCATTGATGGCTCAGATCTGACACCCATGATGACCGTTGGTTTGTCCACCATAGCCACCACCATTACTATATCCGATAGCCATCACTATGATCGATGTTAGATCCCTGTTGTTAATAAAACTCAAGATTGGGAGAATGAGCACCAAAACAGCGCCAGCATACATACAACACAACAAAAAGAAACAAAACATGGTAACTAAATTTCATTGCACATAAAATAATTCCTAGCTGTTAAAACCTACTCAAACTTGGAAAGCAATGAATCAATTTGCTAACATCATGGAGTATTCAACTGGATAGAATTTTGTCCATCCATTACGTATGAACGTTTGAAATGAGCCAGCCATCCTTACAAGGCTAATGCTCGCAAATTGACTAACACCCTCTCAACTTTGGTTGTTGTTAAGGCTTGCACATGGGTCGAATTGACCCATGATCCAACCTGATCCAAACACAATTAGATATGATCTGATCAATAAGTAGATTGGGTTTAGATTCAAAATCAAAATATAAATAAAATCAAATTAAATCAGAATTAGATATAATCTGATATGATCCATCCGATTTGCAGCCCTTATAGTTGTTAAAAAATCAGAATAAGCTATTCACTAACATTTATTCGGCGACTTGCTCGCTAGTTGATCACTTCAATTTAATATTCCGTATGATTGAAAACTTTCAGTAACTTATTCCACGATCCCCCGAGAATGCGTTCTCCAAAGACGACCGTCTAGATCAAGAGGCCAAGTTAATTAAAGGCAACTTGTGAAAAAAAAAAAAAAAAGTCTTGGTTTGGTGAGAGAGATTAGTTTTGTTGTGAGGCGTCATGGAAATGGAAAGAGGCAGCCATTTTCACTGCAGACATCTGAGAAAGTGAGCCCATTCATGTGATACAAGGAAAATTTCATATTTCGATCATAGCCGTCCACTCCCTCCAAATCAAACCAAGGCATAGGTGTTATCTTTTCATGATATTATAAAATTTCTAACAAATAAGTAGGTTAGTGTTGAAAGTTAAAAGCGAGTCTGATCCAATAGGTCTACATTTCATCTCCCTTAATTCGTGCCTTCATGGCAAAGGAGCTAAAAAATTAGAATGGCGTCAGTGACGGTTCCTTGGAAAAAAAGCCATGGCTGGGTCATTTGCTTACACCTACGTATCACAATGTCCAAATATATAATAAGCGGTTTCTAGAGGATGAGGTCTTCATTATTTTAAGGCACAGGGAAGCTGCTGGCTAGGAGTTGCATCTTTAGTATGTTAACTGACATGTTATATGTAACCAATTGTACACTGTTTAAAATGGCAATGCATGAGAAAATATGGAGATGATCGATATTGAGTCTTGACTACTACTACATGTGAGTATAATGGATTTGCTATATACTATGCTATAGGAATTTTCTTTTAGTAGTTTGAAGAATTTGTATATCATAATAGGGTATATTTGCATGTAGATAACAAAGATGAACAATGAAAACACTAAGGCACTAAGTAGTAACAATGGGAAAGCTGAACTTAGAGTTGTAAAGAATATAGCAAATGCTAAACTTTTTGTTATTTGCAATAATATTTTTTTTAATTTAAGAATATGTATTATATATAAAGAAAGAGAGAGTAGTGCATGCTTGATTTAGTTATACTCAATTGGATCTCCGCTTAGATCCAATCAAATCTAAATTAGGATAATGAAAGTTCCGTATCAATGGTTTGAGCCAATAGAAGTGACTTACTCTGTTTAAAATACTTATAAATAAAAAAAATTATGCATTAAGTGACTACAAATTTGGATAATCTAATTAATATGAAATAATTTTTTTTATTAACTTGATATATGTTTTGAGAGTTTTTGAATTACATGATCTTTGATGTATAAGTATTTTAGAGATAGTAGATTCCATTGAATAGTCTCAATCATTGATTTAGGATCCCTATAATCTAAATTTAGACTGGACTAGATGTGAGCAGAGATCATTCTAATTTACTTTAACTTCTTTGCAAGTAAATTTTATGATACACATGCCCAATTACTATAAACTTAGGATATTATTAATTCTTTATAACATGCAATTATCAGTTTCTATATAAATTTTTTTCGTGGTTACCAATTACTATTCTTCCTATATAGCTCCAGCCCAACCACTTAAGTTAACTGAATGCAGCATTACTGTATTTTACTCATAGTAATATATTATATGAATTTAAAATAAAATTCTTGTATTAACTTACCTATCATAGACTACTTAATCTAACTGCTAGCACATGGAATACATGTTGTCTAAACTCCCTCTCTATTTTCCTAATCGTTAAGATAGAAAAAAAATCAAAGCATAAACTATTCGATGTCCAAGAATAAATTGGCTATAGTTGATCATTCGGTATTCAGGAAAAAATATATGAAAAATCAATCAAGATTTCAAATAATTAGAAACTGGAAATAAAATGATAAACTAAAAATAATTGGTCTTTCTAAGATATTTGTAAAGTAATATATTGACAAAAGGAGCATAGAAAAGGTAAGAGTAGTAAATGAAAGGCAAAAACATCACATTCAGCAATATATAGTTTAATTTATAGCACAAAAATATCTTAGATTAGTCATAATTAAACAACGCATGAATAAACTGGAAAATTCGTAGATAATTCTAGAATAATTGAATGGATTTGGATGGATGCCTCTCTAGAATATTAATCCAGAAAATCATTCAATCTAGAGAAAATTTAAGAATAATCAAAGCTTTTTTTCAATAATTCTGATAATAATATTGTAATGATAAGCAAAGCTAAGAGCCGCCGCAACCTATTTCCAAGCAAGACCCAGCCAGCTAGCATGTTGCGGCATTTCATAAATTCTAATCAAGGTGGATTAACAAAGAGAGCTATACCTACGTGCCCGTTATGTGGCCTTGAGGAGAGACGATCAATCATGCTACCTTCACCTGCACTAAAGCCAGACAGATATAGTAGATTTTAGGTGACTGCCCTTGGATGCATGGTCTTGGTTCCCAGCGTATTTCTTTTTTGAGCCTGATCAAGCAGGATATGGGAAGGGATATCCATCAGCAGAGATCTACGAGGGCTTACATAGCTTACCAGGTTTGGTTATCCCGGAACCGGCTCGTATTCACTAATGAGAATGCTTCTTCCCGCATGGTAGTCAGGAATGCCTTCTCCTTATCCACTGAGTATACTTTCCATCAGAGAGCCCTTGATTCTACTAGCCCTAGCCTCTAGGACTCCCCTGCTACTCCAGCAGCGCACCTCGCACGGTCTTCACATCTTGAGAGCCCCCACCTTTAGGGTTTGTCAAAATCAACTTTGATGGGAGTGTTAGAGGTAGATGTGCTGGATCGGCTTTTGTATTTATGGGTCGAATGGTGCGATGTTGGCGGCTGAAGAATTCGGCCTTCTTGACTTGTTGAAAAATTATTGAGAAATTATTTACCCAATTATTGATTTTGATGATTAACAAAAGCCATTAGTATATTCATTGTGTTTCTGATAAATTTGATAAATGTTTCAGGAATTAAGAATGATTAATTATTCAAAATGTATATGGAAATCAGTTTTGAATTGAATTTTAATGGACTATTAAAAAGTTTAGAAGTTAGAGCCGACACCCAGACCTACTCGAGCCGACTCCAGAGCGTATCAGAACAGTTCAGAATTTTTGGCACGGTTTGGAGCCGACACCCTAATAGTTGGAGCCGACTCTAACATGAGATACAGAGAACTATTTTCTGCTTCAAAATCGGAGCCGACACATGAATTTTTGGAGCCGACTCTAACCTAAGTTACAAAGACTATATTTTTTGGAGCAATTCTTGGAGCCGACACCTCAGGATCGGGAGCCGACTCCAGACAGCGGTGAGTCGACACTTTGTAAAGTGGGAGCCGACTCCACGTCGAATTATTTTTTGCTATTTTTGGCAACCTGATTTGGAGCCGACACATGAAAAGTTGGAGCCGACTCCAACCTGTCAGAGGACGATTTTCAAAAGTGACAGATAAGCTCCAATGGCTATATTTTCTCACCTACTCTTCAATGGATCTATTTTTTTGCGTGGAGAACTCATCCAAGTATAATTTCAACGGCTATTTCTCACCTAATCTCGGATTGAAAATCTATATAAAGGGGATCCAACCGTTCAAAAATAAGAAGTGAAAAATGAAAAAATATCAAGAAAATATCCAGTGAAAAAGAGAGAAAATCGAAGAAAAATCTCCGAGTCCATGCCTATCATCTGAAAAGAGTTTCTAGAGAAATCCAAAGCCCTCAAAGATCAAAATCGAAGGATTTTCAAAGGAGAAAAGAAAAAGAGCAAAAGCCCTATTTCCTCAACATTCTCTTCAACGAATTTCTGTTAAGAATCAGAGCTGAAGCTTGGTTCATCCATTCAAAAGAGAAGAAGAAAAGAAGAAAAGCTCACATCCAGATTGCTTCAATCAAGCTTTTCTAATCCTTGTCTATTTACATTGTTTATTTGCTCAATTAAGGAGCTTTTGAATTGTAAACTTTATTTTGAATTATTGTTTGCTAATTCAATCAGGGGGATTGAATTAGTTGAGGTAGTTTACCTCGGGACAAGCTAAGTTTAGCTTGGGTTAAGGTTTTGTGCTAGTGAACCTGTGAAAATCGGCTGGGTTCGTTGTGACCCCATGTACAACAAGAAGTTCGAGTTGTGATCTTGTAAAACAACTCAACTATAATCAGGGATTATAGTGTGGACCCAATAGTTGCTTGGGAGTGGACGTAGGTGTGGCTAACACCGAACCACTATAAATCTTTGTGTGTTTGTCATGCATTTGTCTCTCTCTCTTTATCATATTGTGCTTAGCTTTTATTAATTCACTTTACTTGGGCACTTTCACATCAAGCAAATTATTTTTAAAGTGTTAAATTTTTTAAAGAACCCAATTCACCCCCCCTCTTAGGTTGCCATCTGGGCCAACAATTGGTATCAGAGCTTGTGCTCATTTAAACTTGATCTAACAATCAAGAGCTAAAGATCCAAATGGCAGCTCAAGCTGGATCATCCTTTTCTGAAGGCCAATCCACCAATAGGCCACCTTTGTTTAGTGGCACTAACTATTCATATTGGAAAGCAAGAATGAGGATTTTCATTCAATCTTTAGATTATGAATTGTGGAGGGTCATTATTAATGGACCTAGCACACCTACATACATTGTAGATGGTTCTATTGTTCCTAAGCCCGAAAGGGATTGGAATGAGAACGATAGAAAAATGGCTCAGCTTAATGCCAAAGCCATGAATGTCTTATATTGTTCTTTAGATGCAAATGAATTCAATAGAATTTCTACTTGCATTTCAGCCAAAGAAATATGGGATAGATTAGAAGTTACCCATGAGGGTACCAATCAAGTAAAAGAATCCAAAATTAACATTCTAGTGCATAAATATGAATTGTTTAGCATGGAACAAGCTGAATCAATCCCATGAATGTACACTAGATTCACTGATATTGTTAATGGTTTGAAAAGTCTTGGTAAGACCTATACTAATTTTCATTTAGTACGCAAAATTCTTAGGTCTCTTCCAAGATCATGGGAAGCCAAGGTGACTGCAATCCAAGAAGTCAAAGACTTAAACGTTCTATCTTTGGAGGAGCTACTTAGATCCCTAATGACCCATGAGCTTATAATGAAACAACATCAAGAGGAAGAGGTGAAAAAGAAAAGAATGATCGCACTCAAGGCTGCAGAAGATGAAAAGAGCAGCAGTGAAGATGATGAAGATGATGATGAGACAGCACTCCTTACTAGAAAATTCAAGAAGTTTATGCAAAAAAGGAGACCCTTCCACAAAAGAAATCTGGAATCAAAATGGAAGGAGAAAAAAAAAAGAAAGGGATAAAGATAAAGAAAAAGAACCATTGACATGTTATGAATGTAACAAGCCGGGGCATTTTTGATCTGAATGTCCTCAACTAAAGAAGGGTTACAAGAAAAAGAAGAAAGCCTATGTTGCAACTTGGAGCGATAGTGAAGAGTCTTCATTTGAAGAAGAACAAAAAGAGATTGCTAACATATGCTTCATGGCAAATGACGACAATGAGGTAAATTCTAAAACCCCTAATGATGATTTTATATTTGATAAATTATATGATGCATTTAATGAATTAGTTAGTGATTCTAAGGTTTTGAGAATGAAAAACAAAACTTTGAAAACTGAAAACTTAAATCTTCTCAAAGAGAAAAATGAACTAATTCTTGAAGTTAAAAATTTAAAATCTGAAAAGGAAATTATGCTAAAAGAAAAAGAATCAATTTCTAATGAAAATCTTAATTTAAAGAAAGAAGTTGATAAGTATAAGAATATTGTTGATAAATTACAAATAGCTCAGAAAAACTTAATTTACTATTAAATAATCAAAGAGCTATTTTTGATAAAGCTGGATTAGGATATAGACCACATATGAAACAAAAATATGTCAACAATTTCTTTGTAAAGAAAAATGATATTTCATGTTATCGTTGCAACAAGAAAGGACATAAATCTTATGAATGCAATTTCATAAAATCTAATAAGAATTTAATACTTAAAGGTAAGAAATCTGGGTTCCAAAAGGAACTATATTTATTGCTACTAACTATAAAGGACCCAAGAAAGCTTGGGTACCTAAACAAAAGATTTAATTATCTTGCAGGAGTGTCTTGCGGCCTGTTGGTCCAGATAGCAACCCAAGAGGGGGGGTGAATTGGGTTTCTCAAAAATTTAAACTCTTTTGAAAGATAACCCCCAGCGGAAATAAAAACTTAGATTCACACAAATTAAAACTGAACAAGCACAAATAGAGAGTTGAAGATAAAGAGACAATCACGGCAAACACAGGAGATTTTATAGTGGTTCGGTGTACCTACACCTACGTCCACTCCCAAGTACCTCTTGGGTCCACACTATAATCAATCTGATTACAGCAGAGTTGTTTTGCAAGCTCACAACTCGAACTTGTTGTTTTCCGGGTGCACAACGAACCCAGCTGGTTTTCAAGGCTCACCAGCACAAAACCTATCACCACAAGCTAATGCTTGCACAAGGCTAACAGCCTCAACTGAATCAATCACCAGATTGACCCAGCAAACAATATTTGTTTTTACAAGATAAACAGCTCCTCCAATGAGCAAATATACAATAATGAAACAATAATAAGAGGATAGGAATCAAAGCCTGATTCGCAGATCTTGGTGGCTTCTTCCTTCTCTTCCTTTGAATGGATCTTCCTTCAAGATGCTCTTGAGACTCAGAAGATCAGAAAACTAGGGCTTCTTTCTTCTCTTGAGATTTCTTCGAAATAGAACAGCAAAAGCTTGGAATCTCTCTCTTTCTTTTGGGGAATCAGTATGATCTTTCCTTCGAATTTTCCCTCTTTTTTTTCTGATGGATCTCAAAGATTTGTCTCTATTCTTTTCTTTTTGCCTCTCTTGTCTCTTCTTTCGGATGCAGCAAACCCTCTTCTTATAGATCCCGATTAATCCATAAATAGTTTGAAACTATCCGTTAGAAACAAGTGTAAGAAGGATTAGATCCATAAATAACAATAGCCGTTGGGATTAAAAAAGATAAAGATAAAGTTTAGAGTCGTTCTGACAGTTCTGGAGCCGTGTCTGACATTCTGGAGTCGGCTCTAACTTTTCTGGAGTCGGCTCTAACTCGAAATTCTTTAATCCGCTCGATCTGGAGTCGTCTCTGACTTTTCTGGGGTCGACACAAAATTCTTCTGGAGTCGACTCTAACAGTCTGGGAGTCGACTCTAAGTCGTGGCCTGAAAAACCATCGTTCTGTCTTTTCTGTTGGAGTCGGCTCTAACAGTCCCGGAGTCGACTCTAAGTCTGTGCCATTTTCGGAGTCGACTCTGCGATTCCATGTGTCGACTCTAATGTCTGCAATCTTACCTTGACATTAGATTCGAACCAGAACTTGATTTGACTCTTGATTTTGATTATCAAATCGACTTATAATCTGAAAAACTTAATCAAAATCATTAGTAACTTCAAATGTTATACTCAAATAGTTTTGTTAATCATCAAAATCCTCAATTGGGTCAACAATCTCCCCCTTTTTGATGATGACAAAAACTTTGAGTATATGCATTAAAAATTCATTTGAATTAAGAATTATAGACATTGTTAAAGCTTTAGAACTTCCTAACAGAATTTGATGCCAATATTCAAAATGAATCAAAAAATACATGACATCAATCAAGATGATTTAACTTTTATATGGAGAAATTATTAAGCTCCCCCTGCATTGAATAACTCCCCCTATGAATTCAATTGAATCAATTAGAATCTCAAAATTTTTCTCTCCCCATATCAAAATTGTTCTTTATTTCTTTCTCTTTCTTCTTTATGCATATACAATTTCTCTCCCCCTTTTTTGTTATCAGCAATAAGGTGAATTTAAATAAAAAAGGTTATCAGAGCGGGTTGTTGGTTCAATTAATCATAAAGATAGTAAACTCATTCATTGAAATTCAATCAATCAATCATAGACAAATTTGAAATAAAAGTGTAATTGTATTCCAAAGCAAGATTCATTACATGTGTTTCAGTAAAGTGACATATTCAAGTATGTAATTCCTAGATACATGCTATCAAAGCAAGAAAGCAAGAAATCCTAAGATACAACCTAGGATAGGATATCAAAATCAAATATGCTTATACACAATTTTCTTTAAATGTCCAATCATTTCCATAATATCATCTTTTTGAGTCTTCTTAAAACTTTCAAGACAAGCTTCAATTTGAGAGACGGCGAGGTCGATATCTTTCTTTAGTTGACTGGTAGCATGAAGATAAGTTCCAGAACCGTCTGCAATGCCTTCCATCCTTTCAAAAATCTTATGAAGATCAGTGCTAAAGGATTCTACGGAATTGCTAATGGAAAAAGAAATCATGTCAAGCTTGAATTGATCTCATCCTTCAACTGATTGAACTCCTCTCTCAACTTACACATATCATTTGTCCTTTGACTATCATACTCAGCCAGTAAAGCTCTGAGCTGACCTATTTGCTCCTCAGAAAATCTTCCAGATGCCAATGCTGACTGATGTGGAGGGTGAGAGCTAGGTCCAGCCTCTGAGGGTCCAGCAGATGGTCCAGCAGAAGAAGGTCCAGCAGATGGTTCAGGAATACCTCTCCTCTGACCTCCTCAACTCTAACCTCTTCAGCTCTGGCCTCATGTCCTCTTTTTATCCAATTTCATTTTCTTTTCTGAAGCCCATCCGGTGAATTGTAGAGACACTATAGTAATCTGTATGCCTTAATTTTCTTAGTGGCTCATTATCCATTATAAGTACACCTTGGCTTCTGAATACTAATGTCAAAATCATACCATATGGCAATGTAGATCTCTTCTTAGTTGCTGCTTCTGCCATATAGCCATCATCATACCAGCAAGATTGACAGGTCTTCCAGTGAGAATACAGTCCATCAATAAGATGTCTCGCTCCGAGACATATTCAAACCTTCCGATTTTAGGAAATAAAATTCTTCCACAAATATTGTGAAGTAATCTGAGTTCCAAATTAAGTTGATTGGCCAAGATTTCTTCAAACTCAGAAACTTCTCTCCCTAACATCCTTGATAGGGCACCTCCTCTGTCTTCATGTTGATATTCAACTAAACCAATGGTAGGCATCTCCAATAGATTTCCAAGGGTTTCAGCCGTGATGATTACTTTAGTTCCTCTTACAACACTCACTAAGCCTCCCTCTCCTCTACATAAATCATTATAAAATTCTCTCACTAGGGCAGGGTAAGTAGGGACATCCAAAGAACAGACCTTCTCCCATCCCATTTCTTTCAACAAGCGCCCAATAGCAAAGCCCTCCGAAACAAAAAAGTCAAAATCTACTTTTCTTCCGGTAGTAATGGCCTTACCCGCTAATTGGTCAACTCGTGGAGAAGATGGTGAGGGTGGAGAGTCATCCTGAGTGGCAGATGAAGAAGATGACGAAGGTTGCCTCCGATTTGAACGGCGCTTCGTCGGAACAGTCGAACCACCAATGATAGCACGCCTTTTGGGAGCCATGGGATTCGATTGGAATGAGTTATTGAGAGATTTGAGGATTTGGAGGGATTGAATCGGTTTGGAACGGTTTGGAAAGGTTTAGGAGACGATAGGTTTCGTTTGGGGTCGACTCCGCCCTTTTTATTTTGACCTAGTTCCACTTAGAGTCGACTCCCGAAAACGAGGTGTCGGCTCCGAACCAGAGAATCTGTCAGCGCCCGAATTAGAGTCGGCTCTACAAGCCAGAGTCGGCTCTAATTGCCCAGACAGAACATCAAAATATGAAGGTGTCGACTCCACAAACTGCAGGTGTCGACTCCACAATAGTTTCAGAGAAAAAATTCAAATTTCAAGGATCTGAAACTAATCAAATTAATCATCAAACTCTAGATAAGTGTTCCTTAACAATTGGGGAAACAATGAATCAAATTTCTAGATAAATTTCCTTATTGGACATAGAGGATTTTCAAGAAATTAATGAAGTCTAGATAGTTGTTGTCCTTAAGAGTTTCAGAAAATCATTCTAAAGGATCACAAACTCCTAATTCTCCTCTAAGATAACAAAATCTTTCCTCACTCAAAGGTTTGGTAAAAATATCAGCTAATTGATCATTAGTATTAACATATTCAAGACAAACATCTTTGTTAGTTACATGTTCTCTAATAAAGTGATGTCTAATTTCAATGTGTTTAGTTCTTGAATGTTGAATTGGATTCTTAGTTAGATTAATAGCACTAGTATTATCACATTTAATAGGAATTTTATCAAGTGTGATACCATAATCTTCAAGTTGTCGCTTAATCCAAAGGATTTGAGCACAGCAACTTCCAGCTGCAACATACTCTGCCTCAGCAGTGGATAATGCAACCGAATTTTGCTTCTTGCTAAACCAAGAGATTAAGTTACTTCCTAAAAGTTGGCATGCCCCACTTGTACTCTTTCTATCTAATTTACAACCAGCATAGTCAGAATCAGAATAAGCAATCAATTTTAAGGTTGAGTCTCTAGAATACCATAATCCTACATTTTTAGTTCCATTTAAGTATCTAAAGATTCTTTTAACAGNGTTCAATTGTAAAGAAAGAAGATAAATAATAAAAGTGGGTACGAGGTATGTGCATGTAACATATATTTAAATAAGTTTCAAACAGATATATTGTTTGAAAGGATATGTCATGATTCAAAAGGATATATCACTCGAAAGGATGATTCAAAAGGATATATCACTTGAAAGGGATACGTCCTTTTATGAAAAGGTGCCTTTCAAAATCAAAACCGTTATAATTCAAACGGATATATCACTTAAAAGGATATATATGTTATGATTCAAATGGATAGATCACTTGAAAGGAATACGTCCTTTCATAAAGAGGTGCCTTTGTGTCTATAAAACTAACGACAAATAGAACTAAGAGAATGGAATATCTGTTATCTTATCTCTTCTCTAGAAATACTGTGTTCTGATTCCTTAGAAATTTTTCACTGTTGCTTCGGTGCAAATTCTCTCAAGGCTTGTCATATCCTAAAAGCTATTGCAAGATTTAATCTCACAAGCAACTCTGAAGAGAGGGGGAGGGCAAATAACGCTTTAAGGAAAGCGTATACATACGTGTTTCAAGTCTTCTCTTATCCCTAAAATTTTTAGTCTTATCCAATTCAAAAAAAAGATTATCTCTTCCCAACAAATGCAAAAAACATGTGGAAGTAAAAAGAAATTACATTTTCAAAAAGGAAACAATGCACCAAAGTGAGAAATTAATGACAAAACAACGAATTTTAGTTTCCTAAATTTGAAGAAAATAAATGATTTCAAACTTTTTTTTTAGCGTCAGGTTTCTTCTTTAACAATAGAACACAATATTTTTAAATTGTTAGCAGTAAAACAAATTTTCAAATATATGCCTACGTTAGACCTAAACTAACATTGACATAAATCATTAAAAAAAGATATAACTATTTATAATTTGAATATCGACTTGGTCCTAAATAGAGCAGAGTGGAGGAAGCAGATTCATGTAGCCGACCCAATGTAGTTGAGAAAAGGCTTAGATGAGTTGAGTTGAGTTGAGAGTATGCCTACGTATGCACCAATATGCTTCACAGGGTTGAAACAGAATTGGAGCACAACTGATATTGCATTGAACAAATTCATGTGATTTGAGATAAAACAACCAAAAAGTTCATCTAAAATGAGGTTCCCCATTGAATTAGTGGGCTACTATTTGATGTGCCATAACCAAAACCTCCTTCAGTCAGATGAACAACATCAAAAAGTTCTACCAGTTAGCCTTTTATAACGATTCGGCCTTGGTCTCGCTCACCCACGAGCCCATTTCATTACAAGAAAGCAAGACGGATAAGATCCACATCAACTTGGGCCACCACAGCCCAAAAACAATCCAATTAGTACTTGTCCAGAAGTATATGATCGTATCCACTAGGCAGTAAGGACTCTAAAGGTGCTTCCTCCACAGGCTCAAGAGGTGATTCCCATCTATGTAGCACTTTGCCCTGTGTGACTCTATCGGTGCTCCCCCCACAGGCTCAAGAGGTGGCTCGGTGCTCCCCCTATAGCCTCAAGAGGTGACTCTCATCAACGTAGCACTTTGCCTCAGGCTCAAGAAAACAAGATCCACATCAACTTGGGCCACCACAGCCCAAAAAGAATCCAATTGGTACTTGTCCATCTCACTTAACTAGTTATAAACCATTCTACCCTTCCTAAATTATCCGATGTGGGACTAATTGGAAGGGGAATCACACTTTAGTGTAATTTGATAAGCATCTCAAGGAATTAATATTCTTAGGCCGGAATTCTAACCATCTAAATATAGCTAGCTGTTTGATGAATAAGAACCTAAGAATTAAGGATGCGACCCTTGTAGAATAGATAAATGATTTCTACAGTCATACCAATCAGCAAGTATTTGATAAACCGAACAAAATTATTAAAATCTCTTTTTAGCGGTTTTAATTACTCGAACCTGATGTATCTTATCCAGGATTATTTTGCTTTCTTTGCTAAAAGAAATTGTGCAGTTTCACATTATCAGCCACAGTGAAGAGTCTGCTTTGCCGCGCAGAGTTGCTCAAGATTCAAAGAGAGACAGAAAAGAATGTGCCCGGGTAAATATTATATACCAGTGAACTAAGAAAACGAAGAGCAGCAATCTCTGCAAAAGTTACCCCTCCAATGAAGATCACCAATGCTAGGGAACGGCGTCCATCCGCAACCCTGGAAATTGCTCCCAAAAAAAATCGTTATAAAATAGATTTATAAATTCTTTGCAGCCCAAGCTAGTGACAGGCCATGGCCTTCCAGAATCAGGCATAAAAGCACAGTACATTTAATTCATAGCATTACTAAAACATTGTTTTGTTACATCAGTTATCCTCAGTAGTACTGCTTATTCTTATTGTGGGGCAATCAGTGAGTTCATTGCTATATGTGTTCTATTTAAGAATGCAAGTGAGACAAGAATAGAATGGTACCACAAGTCATGACACTTCCTTTATCAAGCAATCCGGAGTCCAGATTAATGGGGGAAGAGGTTCTAGAATACCTTTATGCAAGGTTTTAACTCCCACGGGACAGAGCTGTCTCGGTTTTCCCCTAAACCAGGTAATGTCACCATTGTACCCATCCTGATATGTGGGACAGGAGTTGTCCCAAAATGTACCCAAGACAGCAATCCATACAGTGTCCCACGGCACAACCCGCTGGGACATGAAATTATGCCTTTATGCATCATTGGAATGTCTACTAACAGAACTTCATATTCTTTTGTGCCAAGATGTGCTATTGTTCAAAGCAATATTGCAAGAAATGATACGATTCTTTTTTTTTTTTTTTTTTGGAAGAGACGGGCAATCACACTAGTCTAGTGTGGATCAACCCAGATACATCAGAATGTAAAATTTGCAACAGTACAGGGGGGCAGGGATCACCCACCCTCCATAGCCTATAACCTGCATGCTGAGCCACGACCGTCGCTGCCCAGTCAGCAGCCGTGTTGGCTTCGCGAAAGACATGACGGATCTGGGCCGTATCCACCTGCTGAAGCATAGTCCAAATGTCCCTGAGGATCGGATTAGTGGAAACATCAGGAACACTTTCCTTCCGCATCCACTGTATAACAGTCATAGAGTCTCCCTCAATCACAAGCCTCTGAGCTCGAAGAGTCTGGAAGCATAAGAAATACCAGCCCAAGCAGCATAAAGCTCGGACATAGGGACAGAGGAGTCCAGAGAGCCGAATCCACCAGCCGCCAACATATCACCTTGAGGCCCACGAATGATGAAAGCCGAACCGGCTAGTCTGCCACGGACACTCCCATCAAAGTTGATTTTGACATACCCTGGAGGGGGGGCTCCCAAGAGATGAAAACCGTACGCCGGTTCGCTGCCGGAGCAGCAGGGGAACCCCAGAGGCCAGAGATGTCATAACCAACAGAGTGAATAGCACGGGCACAGTCCGCAGCCACAGATCTGATCCTTCTCATAATCTGATGTGAAGAGATACAGTCCTCCGAGAAAATAATTTGATTCCTCGATAGCCAAATCTGGTAAGCCGTCACCGCCCAAAGACCACGAATATGCTGAGGAGCCTTCCGAAGATCCTGGAAAAGATAGAATGGGGGGAGCCATACTCATCCACTCTATAGCCATACCCCATCTGATGCCAAATCCCAGTAGCTCTTGGGCACTTGAAGATAGCGTGGTCAGTAGACTCATCCTCCAAACCACAGAGGGGACATGTCGGCTGGATAGACAGACCCCTACGAGAGAGCAGAGCACACGTCGGTAAGCAGTCCCAAAGCAGCTTCCAGATAAAGAGCTGAACCCTAGGAAGAGTAGGAAGCGACCATATCCACGCAGCATCCTTGGATTCCTGGGGCTGAGACCTAAAGATCTCCATAAGATCCCTGAAAGGAGCCCTAGAGAGGGAGGATCTCTGCCATAATCTCACATCACCCGAGGGGCCCGAGACAATAGGAATAGAAAGGATCCGCTGAGAAAGTTCATCACCAAAAAGGCGGGTCACCATTTGGATATTCCAAGAGGGGGGATCTGATGAGATCAAATCCTTAACCCTCAAGTCAGAGGGAATATCAGAGCTGATAAATGATGGCCACCGAGACAGAGGAATCTCAGAAATCCACGATTCCTGAATAGCATCAATAGAATGGCCATCACCAACCATCCAAGAGACATTCTGCATGATATAGTCACCAACCTGACACACCTCCTTCCAAAAGAAGGAATATCCCCTGGGCGGCAATATGAGCTCCCCTGACTTCCAATCACCATATCTCACACGCATCACAGAGCTCCAGAGGCAGTGCGGCTCCAAAAGAAAGCGAGAAGCATGTCTAGCCAACAAAGCTTGTCGCCTAACCACCAGGGATTGAATCCCAAGACCCCCTTCCTGAATAGGCCTACAGATCATGTCCCACGATAAGAGATGTATACCATGCCTGTCTTGCATAGAAGCCCATAAAAAGCCTCTAAAGTTTCTCTCAATCCTCCTCAAACAGGTAGTCGGAATGGCCACATTCGACAGCATATAGAGCGGAAGAGAGAAAGGACCGACCGAATAATAGTAAGACGGGCCATCATAGATAGATCTGTGACATGCCAACCCTCGATACGCTGCCGGACCCGCCTTTCTAGATCCGCAAAGTCAGAACAACGAGGACGTCTGCCAGTCATGGGGATCCCCAGATACATGAATCGATCAGTCTGAATAGAGATTCCCAACCGATTAATTATAGCTACTCTGGTGGATCTAGGAGTCTTCGGGCTAAAGCAAATAGAAGACTTCTGAAGATTGACCTTCTGACCCGAAGCCTGGCAATAGCGCTGAATAATGGAATCAAAGGTAGCCGCATTAGCTGTAGAAGCCTGACCCAAAAGGATGCAATCATCGGCAAACAAAAGATGAGATATGGAAAGGCCCACATCCCCCACCACAAAAGGGGTAATCCTCAGATTATGCTGAGCCTGATGAAGAGCTCGAGAGAGATCGTCCGCTGCCAAAATGAATAGAAGGGGAGATAGCGGGCATCCCTGACGTAATCCAACCGATGAATAGAAGAACTCAGATGGGCTCCCATTGACGATCAAAGAGAAAGAAGGTCTCTGAATACAGGCCATAACCCAATCGATAAACATCTCTGCAAAACCGAACTCCTGAAGAGAGCGATGCAAGAAGGACCAGCTCAGTCTATCATATGCTCTCTCCATATCTAGCTTAATAGCCATAAGACACCGACTGACAGGGGCTCTATGAAGATCATGCATAAACTCCTGAGTGATGAGGACATTGTCCGAGATAGATCGTCCTCTAATAAACACCCCCTGCTCCTCAGAAATAATACGAGGGATCACGGCACGGAGGCAGGAAGCTAAGAGACGGGCACAAACCTTGTACAGAGTAGTGCAGAGGCTAATCGGCCTAAAGTGCTGAGGAAGAGAAGCATCCGAGCGTTTAGGCACAAGAGTAATAAGAGTCCGATTCCAAGCCTCAGGAATGAGCTTAGATTGGAAAACAATTTGGATAGCCTGAACCATCTCCTGCCCCACAATATCCCAATAATGGCGAAAAAAGAAGGGCGGAAACCCATCCGGCCCAGGAGCCTTATCCTGACCAAGCTCCCAGAGAGCCCGGCGAACCTCCTCCTCAAAAATAGGCCTGACAAGCATGGAGTTATCCAAAGAGGACACCTTCCTGGAGTCAGAAATCTGAGTAACCGGACCACCTTCACCAGAAGAATCAGACCATCTGGATTGGAAGAAATGAAGAAGCTGAGACCGGATAGAATGAATATCCTCCTGATGGTGCCCCTCAGCATCAACCAGCCTCCGAATCCTATTAACAGCCCTCCGCCTCAAAGTAGCCTGGTGGAAAAATCTGGTATTCCGATCCCCTTCACGGATCCACTGAACCCTGGATCTCTGCCTCCAATATAACTCCTGCTGACGAAGAAGGGAATGATGACGAGCAAGGTTCTCTTGCAATAGAAAGAGATCAGAGTCCAAGAGAAGACCATCCTGGTCCTCCTTCGACTGAATGGCACATATAATGGCTTCAGCCTGCTCCACTTGCCTATCCAGATCCCCAACCTCCAGCCTATTCCATCTGAAAAGTCTGCGACTGGCCAGCATAAGGCGGCGAGATATCCGGTAGACAGCATTACCCCTGATAGGAAGGTGCCAGATCTGAGAAATGATGGCCCAAGCAGCAGAATGGACCGTCCAAAACCATTCAAATCTAAACTGTTTCCTCTGCTGAAGATTGGCCTCCAAGGAAATCAGAATAGGATAGTGATCCGAGGCGATCCTAGGAAGATGAGTAACGGTGACAGCAGGGAATTTATGGAGCCACTGAGCAGAAGCCAAAGCTCTATCAATTCTCTCCCAAACACGAGCTGTCCCCTGCCGATTATTACACCAAGTAAATTGGGGCCCCGAATACCCCAAATCCATCAGCCCCTTAGATCCAATGAAAGTTCTAAATTCATTAATATCAGCAGAGTTTGAGACTGGCCTGCCCCCTCGCTTCTCAGTAGCCTCAGTAATGCAGTTGAAGTCACCAGCAATAATAGAAGGAATCCCTTGATCAAGGAGAGCGGATAGCTCGGACCAAAGAACCCGTCGCTCCCGTAGTCTGTGCTTGCATAAACCGCCGATAAGAGCCAGGGGTCAGAAGTCCCATCAGAGACAAGGAGACCAATATGCTGATTACTCTGATGAAAAATGTCAATCGCGATGGCAGAGTCGCGCCAAATAGCCAAAATGCCACCAGACAGCCCAACAGCCTCCACCGCATATGAAGACCAGGACCGAGCAATCTGCCTCCGAAACCGTACCAAACTGTCTCCAGACAACCTGGTTTCTAAAAGGACACAAATATCAAAATTGTGTAACTGAATCAATCTACCAAAAGAGGAATGAAATGAGGGCTTATTAGCACCTCTGACATTCCAAATTAAGATCTTCATTAATTAACTAGAGATAACTGGGACCACCTCCTGGTCCTCTTCCATCACACTATCATTATTCTTAAGAGAGCAGTCCTGCAGAACTGCTGAATCAGCATCAATGAGATCGACAGAAGTAGCCTGACACTCCTGATCTACAGGCCCATCAGGGTTACCCATTTTCATCTTCTGTACTGATTCCATGCAGCATAGGGACTGGGGCAGATTACGCGAGGAAGGGATGATGTCCAATCTGCAATTGGCCAGATTACCCTTGCCTTTTCCTTTTATCTTATCAGATTTGGAAATGGATCTGGGGGGCAGGCACTCGGCAGGTCTCGCCCGCTTGAGGGGCGCTGAACCCCTAACCCTATTCACCTCCTGGTCATCATCAAGTGGAGCCAGAGCCAAAGAAGCAAAGGGATTAGCTGAGACCAAGGATTGGGCATTAGCAGATTCAGAGATCCCAATTTGATCAACATTCAGCTTCCCCTTAACTGATCTTTTGGAAACGGCACGCTCCAGGAAAACTGGCACATGAACCATAGATTGCCTATCTGAAACTTTCTCCCCATCCTCCTTAGCCAACATCACCTTCCTGTTACAAGAATCAAACGATCCTTCAGCCACAACACCTTTGAGCTTCCCCTTAACTGAGCATTTGGAACTGGCACGCTGCTGGAGAACCGGTACAGGCACCAAAGACTGATTCTCTGAATCATTCTCCCCAAGCTCCTTAGCCAGCACCAGCTCCCGGTTGGCAGAGACGATCGATCCATGAGTCACAGCACCAGGAACAGGGCAATCCTTCTCCCCTCCCATCACTTTGGAACCTGATACAAACTTCACTGCTACAGGGAGCCGTCTTCGCCCCACCTTCGACGGAGACCTCCAGCCATCCATCAGATTCGAAGACAATGAACCTGGCTGAGGAGCAGCACAAGGAACAGAGGCCGACGAAGGAGGCTTAGCCAGGGGGACCTCTGCTTTCCTCCGTTGACGGACTGCAGCCATCCACGGCCCAAAAACAAAGCTCCTGTCAGAAACCTCCGCCTCAGCCATGTCCTCAAGCCCGCACCGACCCTCCAGATGCAAAGAACCACAAGACGGACAGAAGCCCTCCAAGGATTCATATACAAACGGTTGCCAAAAAGGACCATGCAACCCCTGTACTCTGGTCCCAGGCCGGAGGGGGCAGCTCAAATCGACTCGAACTGCCACCCGAGCGAAACCTCCCCTGGTCCCTGACGCAGTGGCAGCATCCACAAAGCAGAAGGACCCTGCTTGCTCCGAGATGGCTCTAAGGATTTCCTCCTTCCAGAACTCCATAGGAAGACTTGGCATCCTTATCCAAACAAGCGCGGAGGAGATGGAATTCTCAGCCGGAAAGAATTCCTGCCGCCATGCTTCAGTTCCAATGATCTGTCCGTTGATCACCCACGGACGAGCGAGGACCAGATCGACTGCCTCCGGGTCTTCGAATCGAAAAATGTGACATCGGAATGCCAGGGACACCGGGACAATGACTCCAGAGATGCCAGCATGCCTGAACTCCCGGATAAAGGCTTCAGCCGGCACCCATTTGGAGAAGGAACAGGCCAATATCGCACAATGCTGCCACCCCGCCACCGCCTCTTGCAGAACCGGCACCGAGACCCGGACTACATCCGGAAATTTGGACTCCAGCTTCGCCACCTCCGACGGAGAGGGAGACGAAGAAACCCAATGAAAGCCGGAAACCTGAGCTTTCCTCCCGTTAAGCCGAACCTCCGCAGCCGAATCGGAAGCCATAGGAAGACGAAGGGAAACAAGACGATAGCCGGAGAAGAAGCGCTCTGACAATCGACGCAGATCGCCGGAGAACGAGGAGGGAGAAAGCCGGAGCGCAAATCTTAAAGCAGGTCACCGAGGAAGAACCAGGGAATCGCTCACACGATTTTTAAAGCAACCCAGAGACTCTAAGTCTAAATTGATACGATTCTTTAGCAACTACTTGTACTAGAACAGTAAAGAATACCTTGTACTTGCATGAAGGTAGATATGACCAGTGTGAAAAGATATGTGAAAATAGGACAACAAAATCACTAATCTGTAATACTTTAATGGGCCTTATTGATGATAGGGAGTTTAATAATCTGTTGACAAATATAATTATGTAATTATGTTATCTGTGTCTTAAGATATGAACTTGGAAAATATTCATACTGCATATGAGTTGCAAACCATGAAGGACAAATTGACCTTGAAAATAGTCATGTATGAATTAGAGTTTGATTCAATAGCCTACATTAGGGCATGACCTATGAAGCTATTGAGAGCCATGTTACGTTTTTTTTTTTTTTGGCTCTGAGTCTAACTGTAGCTCTGCATCTTGTTTGCACCAGATGCACACACATCTCTCTCTCTCTCTCTCTCTCTCTCTCTCTCTCTCTCTCTCCCTACCTCCCCATACACATCTCTTGTCTTGTGTTGGGGGAAGGGGTTTGATGTTAGTTATTGGGTGTAGAAGGTTGATTAAGAGAGTGAAAAAACACGCATGTAAACTAGAACACAACTTCACCACACATGCAGTTGGTATTCAAGCAAATTCACATAAAGAGCGATCCCTCCCATATTCCTCTAAGCTCCACCTTTGCAAATATGGCGTCACAATTCATGAATCCAGCAGTCACAAGACAATTCCATAGTTATAACACATCCAATAATGTGCTTTCATTGTCATGCCCCAAGACAAATTTTGATGAATTCCTTCAGTGATGATATATCCTCTTGACAAAAATTGAATCATTGAACTGATATGATTGGAGCAGGATGGTTTTCGTTGATGAATGTGTGACCAGTTTGTGATGAACATGATGCATAACTGGAATTTGTGACTTTGACCTATTTTACAAACTATGATCCATGGATGTGAACAAAACTTTAAGAGATGACATTGAGATTTATGACAACTTGTCATTGTTTGTGGGTGTGCAGTCATCTTTAATAATATGAAATGTATATTTTGAACCTTTTGGTGTTAAAAATGCCAACTTTTTTTGAGAAACAAATAGCAAAATTGTTTCATTACTAATTCTCTTAAATTTCAACAATAAAACTTCTGACACATAAAGCAGAATCAAAATTTGTCAGTGATTGAAATCCCTTATGCTTCAGCCTGTTATAGCCGACACACATTATAACAATCATGAGCCAGTATGACTAGGCCCAATTGGCACCTATGCTAGGCAAATTGAAACCATGTTGCCCCATGTCAAGGTGTATTGATATCATACCACTTGGTTCTTTTTTTCTATATTTTTGCTTCATTTGTTATTTAGCTATGTTGAGGCATATTGCCCTTTCATTGAGGATCATATTGTACTAGCTAGTATGTTTACATTACTCGTCTTGGCACCTGTACTCGTACCATGCTTGTACCTATTTTAGTATCATGCTAGTAAAATGCCAATATAGGCCGGTTTGTGGTGCTGACACTATATGCTCCATGAACCAAAGCATTGGCTAGCTATTGTTACAATATGATTTGCCCAATGCAAGGTGGTACGGCTCAAAACAATGAACCATGTCAATCGACTACTGATATGGGCATCAATCATTTGAATCACGGGACCTAAAATGATCCAAAAATAGTATTTTTCAGAACATACACAAGCATTGATTACCACTTATTATTGGTTATTTAGATATAAGGGTAAGACATATTTTTGATTTTATTTATTTTAAATTTTAAAATTTTACTTAGATGGCATTATATAATTTTATGAATTATTAAATATATTTTTTGCATGATCAATTTTTTTATATTTTTAATTTTCTTTAATATATAATGCAATTAATACTGAAAATCAACAAATAATGGAATTAGAAGTATATTTTTTCAAGTTGGATATTGTTGAAGGATCGACATCAATAGTTTTAAACATATTTAGAAAGAAGATTGAAGATTAAAATTAGGCATGACTTTATTTTTTTATTTATGGGATTAAAAATATTCTAATATTTGCTCATTTTATTCTATAATCTTACTGATAATTTGACATTGATGTTTGTTTACTTTTAAAAGTATATTTTTATGAATTATTACTTAATTATATTATCTTAATATTTTATAAGTTTATAATTATTATTTCTACTGGTGTATCACCATGCCATACTCTTATGTCTAGCTACTTTATCATTTAGGATAATAAATGAGTAAAATAAAAGATTGAATTGACCATTAAAATAACATGTTTTGTAATATTATTTCAATTATTGCATAAATGTTTAAAATGTAACATATACTAACAAATGTGCTTTGTTCAAAGCATGCTACATGAAAAAATAGTAAAGATCACAAATTAAAATAAGTAGTAAATAAGAAAATAGAATATATAGATAAATATTGAAATGAAAGATAAAAAATCAAAAATAAATATATAGAAAATATAAGAGCAATGCCATACTTCACTCAACATGAAGAATATTAAAAAAACTATATTAAAGGAAAATTATAGATTGTGAAATATATGTAGAGATTTTTGGTTAAAATATTTTAGAAAGCATTTAGCTTTAAATACTTTTGATAAAAATCAATGGAAAATCAGCATGATGTGTTATGATCTAATATATTTAAGTTGGCTATATGTATGTATGTATATACATCTTCAAATATTTAAACTAGAATCAATAATTTGAAATTACCAATTATGTAGTTTGAATCATGTCTTTTCCATCAACAATATTGCCATCATTCACCTTTGCCGGCTTGATACATATTTAAAATAAATCTAGAAAAAAATTATTATTTTAAATATTTTGTATATCTAAGATTATAATAAATAGTGTTTTTTTTATCAAGGTCTATCATTGATTTCATTAAAGTGGTGGCATGGGATTCAATGACTTTTAATGAAAGCAATAATCACAAAAAAAGAAAAAAAGTTTTTAAAATTTGAAGCGAGAAGGATTAGAGTGGACTTCATGGTATGATTTTCATAAACTATCTTATGGGTTCTATTTGTATCTAATTTATCATTATCTTATTTTACTCTTTTCTTGATTAGAGAACTCATGTGCAAGCACATACGATCAAGTTAATGGTATAAGGTGAGAACTTCATTGAGTTGAATGTCGCCAAATCATGTAGTTGATTAAATGATTTCAATTCAATCTTCAATGTAGTTTAAGAATCAAGAATAAAGTTTGTTATGATAAATGATAAATTTAAATTATGCATGAAGTGCAGTTAGTGCTTCAGATTTTGAACATAATCATCACGAAGTGTAAAAATAATGTTCGAGAATCTAATGCAATATAGTCATCAAATATTTTAAAGAGTTGAACCTAGAAATGGCATTGGTGTCAAAAACTTGTGGCGCTAGAGATCCCCATCTTCATTACCTTGAATCTTTGATAGTACAAAGGTAAAAATGTTATTAGTGGAAGCATTTACGTTTCATTCGAAAGCCATATAAGCTAATAACTTTTTTTTCAATGTTGAAATGGGCCATTTAGAGTGGATAATAAGGAGTTGAAACAAACCATATCTCTAGAGCTTAACGAGCTCTTATGTTACCTATGTAAAAAGTGCTAAATATGTAGAAATAGATACTTTGCATTGAAGATATATCCCCATTATTTCAATTTTTTTTGTTTGCTCATAATTGAGCATCCAAACTCATTTTGGTGTATGAGAGTTGGTTAGATCTGAAATGAGTCTTCATAATGGACCAATATAGGAAGAAATGGCCTGATTTCAACTAAGAGAAACAGAAAGCCACATTATTGAAGGGGCTCTCATTCAACCCACATTCACCAAGCTAAACAGCACCTTAGTATATGCTATATGTGTGCAATTTTTTTTGTGGGAAGTCAAATTTTGTTGATATGGAGGTTCGGAGTACTCAACCTCTTGATACTGCAATAAAAGAATATCAAACCAAAAAGGATAAAAATATTTTAGTTACCCGTTAAGGCCAATAACAAGAAAGGAATGTTAAAACAAATAAGAAAGCATTTTGGGTTATTTATAACAGTAATACACTTGAGTACATATGGATTATTTGTCATACCATTGGTATTTCTCACTACAAGGTTTAGTACAATGACATCCATCTAACATTCACACATAGAAAAGAACGGATTCAAATAAAAACTAGTACATAGTTACATTAGTCACCATAGAATCCTCAGGTTTGCCTCAGCCTTGGTTGTTGCTCATCAAGATGGCCTTCAATTTGGTAAATCTAATTGCTAATTGCACATAGATGCAATCAGATGTCTTGTCGATCAATTGGAAAAAAGCAATCCTCCTAGCTTGGTTGACCATGATGGCATAGAATAACCCCAGAACCATAGAGCAAATCCCATTGCAAAGCCAACATAAAGCCATATCATTTCTGACACCTCTTTTTTTCTGAGTTCCTCTTCTTGAGCTCCTGTCCAAAAAGGACTTTTTGAAGGGGCATCATTCAAGCACCATGGTAATGGCCATCCATGAAGATCAGGATTACCACTATAAATGGAAGGATCACAGAATGTCTGTATTTGATTTCCCAATGGAATATTTCCTGACAAGTTGTTATCAGACAGATTCAAGTGACTTAAAGAATATAGAGAAGAAATAGATGATGGAATCATGCCTGAGAGATTGTTCACTGATAAATCAAGTGATTCCAATTGCCCTAATGCACCAATATTTTCTGGAATCTCTCCTATAAAGTGATTATGAGAAAGGTTCAAGAAATTCAATCCATAAAGATTTACTAGTTCTTTAGGAATCACTCCAGAAAGATTATTATATGAGAGGTCTATGCTTCTAACAAATGAGAGCACACTGGTGTAAATAATTTCTATTCCTTTTGACGATATTGATAAGCTCTCGGTGTAATAGGCATTTAAATTTGTAAGAAAGGATTTGCTCCCTTTAGGAATCACCATCATTCCTCTGAAATTTCCAAAAGATGGAGGCAAAATACCAGAGAAATTGTTGCAAGCTAAGTCCAAAACTTGAAGAGAAGCAAGATGAGATAGTTGCACGGGGATGCTGCCTTTGAAGAAATTTGATCTCAGAGAAAGAACTCTCAATGATATAAGACTCCTCCCAATCCATGCTGATAGGTTGCCAGAGAACATGTTTTCACTAAGATCAAGAACAACCAATTGCTTACAATGTTTCAACAATGAAGGAAGTTTTCCAGAGAGCCTGTTATTTCTCAGGTGCAATGACTGGAGGTTGATTGGACACGCCATTGAGTTGGAAGAATGCTCTAACTTACTGTCTTCTTGAGAATCTGCTGCTCCCAATCGTGATTCCTCTTGGTAGTGATGAAGTCCTCCAGACAGGTTGTTGCTAGATAGATCTAGAACTTCCAACCAAGTTAGATTACTAAAAAATAAATGGATGTCACCAAAGAGGTGGTTGTTGGAGAGATCTAAAACTTCCAATGAAGATAGATTATAAAGGAACAAGGGGATGCTACCATTAATATTGTTATGGGACAAAAAAAGTAATCTGAGTCGCAAAGCTTCGGCAAGGTTCAAGGGTATGGGGCCAGAAAATGAGTTGTTGTTTAGTTTCATGACATTTAACGAAAAAGGATCTAACTCAGGCACTGGACCATGAATATTGTTGGAACTCACGTCAAAGGAATAAAATTGCTGGTCTCTCAAAGAAGTTGGTACCCGTCCTGTTATACTGTTGTGGGACACATTCAAATAATGAACATATTTTAAATCCCCAAACCAAGTAGGAATGCTATCTGAAATGCTATTTTCAGAGAGTTGCAAATATCTCAAATTTGTTTGCGTTCGAAGCCAAGCTGGAAATTTTGGTCCCAAATGACAAGAACTCATCATGATTCGGTCGGCATTAAAGGGAGGAATCCAATCTTGACTTAAGATCACTTCAATTGAGCTGTAAGATAGATCCAACCATTCTAATCTCATTAAATTAGCAAAGTGCGCTTTAGTCAGATGACCCGCAAGCAGTTCGAAGCAAGATCCAATATCTGCAATTCAGACAGTTGACTCAGATTTTCTGTTATATCTCCACTAATCTTGTTCTCTGATAAGCTTAGTACCCTTAAGTTGTTCAACTTCCGTATAGATCTCGGTATCCGCCCACTGATGTTGTTAAATGATAAATCTAGCACCTGTAAATAGATGAGATTCCCAATTATTTCTGGTATCTCTCTACTTATATTTTGATTTCCCGATAAATCTAATTCTTCCAAATTATGGAGGTTCCCGATTTCTTTTGGTATCTCTCCACTGATTTTGTTCCAACCCATCCATAGATGTTTCAAGTGGCTGAGGTTTCCAAAGCTTTGGAAAACATCTTCAGTAATTTCATTATCAGTCAAATCTAATTCCTCCAAATTGCAGAGTTTTCCAATGCTTTTTGGCATCTCTCCACTGATTTTATTCGAACCCATCCATAGATGTTTCAAGTGGCTGAGGTTTCCAAAGCTTGGAAAACATCTCCAGTAATTTGATTATCAGACAAATCTAATTCCTCCAAATTGCGGAGATTTCTGATGCTTTTTGCTATCTCTCCACTGATTTTGTTCCAACCCATCAATAGATGTTTCAAGTGGCTGAGGTTTCCAAAGCTTTGGAAAACATCTCCAGTAATTTCATTATCAGTCAAATCTAATTCCTCCAAATTGCGGAGGTTTCTAATGCTTTTTGGCATCTCTCCACTGATTTTGTTCGAACCCATCCGTAGATGTTTCAAGTGGCTGAGGTTTCGAAAGCTTTGGAAAACATCTCCAGTAATTTCATTATCAGTCAAATCTAATTCCTCCAAATTGCGGAGGTTTCTGATGCTTTTTGGCATCTCTCCACTGATTTTGTTCGAACCCATCCGTAGATGTTTCAAGTGGCTGAGGTTTCCAAAGCTTTGAAAAACATCTCCAGTAATTTCATTAGCAGTCAAATCTAATTCCTCCAAATTGCGGAGGTTTCTGATGCTTTTTGGCATCTCTCCACTGATTTTGTTCGAACCCATCCGTAGATGTTTCAAGTGGCTGAGGTTTCCAAAGCTTTGAAAAACATCTCCAGTAATTTCATTAGCAGTCAAATCTAATTCCTCCAAATTGCGGAGGTTTCTGATGCTTTTTGGCATCTCTCCACTGATTTTGTTTGAACCCATCCATAGATGTTTCAAGTGGCTGAGGTTTCCAAAGCTTTGGAAAACATCTCCAGTAATTTGATTATCAGACAAATCTAATTCCTCCAAATTGCGGAGGTTCCCGATGCTTTTTGCTCTCTCTCCACTGATTTTATTCCCACTCATCCATAGATGTTTAAAGTGGCTGAGGTTTCCAAAGCTTTGGAAAACTTTTCCAGTAATTTGATTACTAGACAAATCTAAGAGCTGCAAGTTATGTAAATCCCCTATGGAAGATAGCGACCTATCAGTTAAATAACATGCTTCAAGATTGAGATGAGCAAGACTGCTAATATTGAACAACCAATGGGATATGGAAGTATTGATATGGAAATTCCAAGAAACATCAAGCACGGTGAGAGATGTGAGGTTCAAATGTGATATAAAAGGAAGCACAATAGGGAAGTCCGTACAGGACAAATGCAAGACTGACAGAGATGGGAGCATGTTAATCTCATGAAACCAGTTGGCTGCTTTGGAGAGGTTGACACAGCTCAAGTCAAGCAGTTGCAAAGAAGTGATGTTGGAGAGCCAAAGAAGGCTGTTAGCACGTAAGGAACATTTATAATAATAATCATAATTCCAACCGATATCAAGGAAGTGCAAGCTTGAGAGGTTTCCAATCTCAAGCGGAATGGATCCGTTGAAGTTGGCATAAGAGAGGTTAAGATATTGCAAATGCATGAGGGAACCAATGAATTTAGGAATACAAGCTCCAAAAAAATTGTTCATGCTCAAATCCAAGTACTTCAAATGCATCAAGTCAAGCAAAGAAGGATTTAGCTTACTTGAACCTGGGTATTTATTAGTTTCATATTGAGCATCGAAGTCATATGGATACCTCAAATTGAGCTTTACCACATGACCAGTGATATTGTGGCAGCTCACTCCTCTCCATCGGCAGCAATTGTGGCCCCTCCAAGAAGAGAGCCACTGGCCAGGGTCGTAGATGTCGGCTTTGATAGCAAGCAGAGCTTTTTTTCACTCTCCATGCAGCTACCATTCACAATGGAACCATCTCCACCAGCAAGACAGAAAGATGAGAGGACAAGCCCCACCAGCATCACCATGAAACCATTTGCACGCCAATTACAACAAACAGCCATGAGAGCAGCACTTGACACCGCTTCAAAGAGAATGGAGATAGAAAAGGAGAGGAGGAAAAGCTGAGTGGTGTTTTCTCATCATGTCCATGCTCTATTTTATAAGTTAAATGATTCCAAAGTATATTCCATCTTGCAGCGTTGTGGTACCCGTAACCTTAAGCGGGTGCTTGACGTGCGAATATTGTGGCAAGTAGTATCAGATATGTTATTCCTTTTTTCTAGCCAACTTTTTTACTCATCTTTTTTTATTACCGAGAAGGTTTCTTGATTGTTTATTTAAACTAACATCTTTGTTTCCTTTTTGATCTTTTTTTTCTAACCAATATTTATTATTTTGATCGATACAATATAAAATTTATTTCATGATAATTATTGCAAAATTACCCCCATGTAGTTGGGAAAAAGGCTTAGATGAGTTGAGTTGAGTATTGCAGAATAAGGGTTTATTTAGTACTAGATTGGTTTATCCTTAAATAGAAGAGGAATCATTAACTTTTCTATATGTTATAACAAGTAAATTAATTAATGTCCCATTTTGGTTGTAGTGTCACCCCTCTTTTTTGAAGGAATTTCAAGTAGATCATGGGTGGAGGCATGGTTTGGTTTATCTCTGCGGCAAAAGAGAACTTTGTCTGCTACGCATTCCCCTGTGATCTATGAGATACTTCATGCTAGACTTTACAACCATGTTTTATTGCATTGAAGGGGACAGATTGACAAACAGAAATCGCAAAATCTATTTAAGCTTATGTGGAAACTCGACTTTCACTGCATAACGAATCGATCTAAGCTGTATCCTATTCAGTAATAAATATATGGTCTATCCTCGAGTCGAGTAAATAAATGGTTGTCCATTCTCAAGTCGAGAAAATGGTGGCCCATTCTCAGTTCAGGACAAAGAGAGACCCAATTAAGTCAAGTAAACGGTTGTCCATTCTGAAGTCAAGTAAATGGTTGTCCATTCTCAAGTCAAGCAATTTTTGCCATTATCTTAATTTTCTACGATAGTAATAGTAGCTGACGTCACTGCAAGTCAAGTAAACCACGCATGGACATATCTCGGGTGACTAGTCATGCACCATGGATCACGTTATCTGGGATGGGCCACATTGCATGCCAGTGAAATCTCTCGGTAATTTACTAGAGAATTAGTATAATATAAGTCTGTCATTGTTAGAAAGTTTAAAGGGCTCGTCAGAATAGACCAGCTTTTGAGTGTCACCTAAAGTCTTCCAAAAGACCCAACAATTAGGGTTGGTAATGGACCCCTGCTGGGCTTTGGGTCATATTTGAGTACTACTTTCCAGTAAAGATGAATTTTGGGTTGAGTTGAAGATGGATACGGTGGTGATCTTTTGAGTCACATAAATTTGGGGTATTACCGTTCTACCATTAGGCTTTTGTGGTAGTAACGAGCTGTTATCTTTGCAAGTACATGCATGGACTTCATTTGAAGCTCCTGATATTTTGAGACCCCCTGGTTGCTGGTTCTTGAATTTGTTTTTGTGAAGGCTATAATTTCACATTTATGCGAAGATGAGCAACTGTGAAAGCTGCGAAACGACGTCGCTATAAGCCGAAGTTTGCGCACAGGCTATTGCGAACGAAATGCACTTTGCGGCCACTGTAAATGACACCTGTCATCGTTTTGTACGTTTAATCATGTTTATATTCTTTATGTACCATTGCTAAGCTGAATGCTGATATGCAAATTAAACCTGGCATGGATATCATTAATTCCCTTCAGAATTAGTAATAGAGATCTGCAGTGTGCTAACAATTTTGTGTTTGAGCGTGCTGAATGATGCTGGGCAGTCTAATATCGCATTGCGTTAAAGTCAGTGCTTTTTCCTTCTTTTTTTTTTTTTGCTTTTTTTTATTTAATTTTTCTGCAAAAGTAATATTGTTTTCCTTTACAGTTAAGCAGTTAATATTTTTGTTTTCTCCCAAATAATAATGAGCTCATTTGGATCACGAAAATGAAACTCAGGAATAAAAATCAGAATCATTGGTTTTAATTCTGCTTCTAACTGTTCATTTAAATGGAATTAACATCTGTTTTTAATTCCATCTGAAATGAAATCATATTTTGATTAAGAATTGAAATTCTTCAAGTTTTGCCATAATCATTCTCACTCATTCTTTGGCTTGCCTCCTTTTCTTTCAGTGTTATCCATGAACCCGCTTATCGCATTTTATCACAACGTCGTTGCCGTACATTAAAAAATAAAATAAACAAAGTCAGTTATGACATAAACTCTAGTGGTATCTTCTTTTCAAAAATAAAATAAACAAAGTCACAGTTATGATGTAAACTCTAGTGGTATCTTCTGTTTCAAGAGAGGAAGAAAGATAAAAGCTGTTCCGCTCGTCTTTTATTTATTAATTAAACAAAATATCTTCTATCCTAGGTAAACAACTATATATATTATCAATTATTTTATTCAATAAACAATGATATTTTGATTCTAAAAAATAAATTAAAAATCTAAACTGATTTCAACTTTGAGGGTTGAACAAATGAAACAATGATAATAAAAATAATAAAAATTAAGTTGATTTTAAGTTTGATTCTAATCAAATAGATGAAAGGAATTAGTAATTTTGAATTTCATTTTAATAACATTTAATTTTTGATTTCGATTTCAATTCCAACAACAAATAAAACTTGGCATGAGCCTTTCAATTAATTAGATGGCAAGTATCAGAACAAGCAGGCTCCTTTTGTGTCTGGATATAATTAGGTTCTCAACCTCTTTTTGCAATTAATTTATTTAAATAAGTAGTTCCACTTTGTTTTGTTCTTTATTTGCTCTAGCCTATTTATTATGTTGGCCTCTTTGTAAACATGGATCACTCGCCAATGGGGTTACTAACCTGAAGATAGTCCAGTTGTGGATTCATTGGCATCTTAAATGGTTTTATTGATGCAGCCTACAACATGGGAGCCGCTAGCCACCTTTGAACTGTTTAATGTAACTTAGGTTTGACATATCAGCATACATTTCTTATTTTACTCTGTTTTAGTTGTCCATCATGATGTGGCCGATGGCACCACGCGGACAATAACGACAAAATTGATCGAGAGGCATGAACGGATTCAACTGGCCAAGGTGGCCCCGACTTCCCCAAGTCGGTCCCCCGTGGCTCCGACTTCTCCAGGATGGCTGAGGCGGCCACGACTTCCTCAAGTCGGCGCCCCGCGGCCCCGACTTCTCCAGGATGGCCGAGGCGGCCCCGACTTCCTCAAGTCGGCCCCCCGCGGCCCCGGCTTCTCCAGGATCGCCAAGGCGGCTCCGACTTCCTCAAGTCAGCCCCCAGCGGCCCCGACTTCTCCAGAATGGCCGAGGCGGCCCCGACTTCCTCGAGGCGGCGCCCCGTGGCCTCGGCTTCTTCAGGATGGCCGAGGCGGCCTCGACTTCCTCAAGTCGGCGCCCCGCGGCCCCGGTTTCTCCCGGATGGCCGAGGAGGCCTTGACTTCCCCAAGTCGGCCCCCTGCAGTTTTCGTCAGGCTCACCTACCTTCTGACACTCGCAGCCTGACACAGCCAGGCCCAACCACCACCTGGCCTACGCCGTTGATGGGACCAGGCCCACCAACCACCAGGCTCACCTACCTTTTGACCCTCGCAGTCTAACACGGCCAGGTCCACCTACCGCCCGATCCACATTGATTGATGGGACCAGGCCCACCAACCGTCAGCCCTTCGTTTTCGATAGGACAAAACCCACCGATCAGCTCCTATCTACGTAACTTCCACATGCCCCGCGGACATTCCCTCCTCACGGAACTCCACGTGGCTACTCCTCCGATGAATGTCAAAGGCCTATAAAAAGGGTAAGAAAATTCAGAATTAAGGTAAGTGAACTCAAGTGTCCACTTGCACCCATAAGCTCAACAAAAAACTCTTACTCTCGTGGGGCTTTTCTGCCTCTTAGGAGCTCTTCCCTTTAGCTGTGGCCTCGGTTGCTAACTTGGGCGTCGAAGGGTCCCTATCGGAGCTTCTTTCGGTCCTGAGACTTCTTGCAGGTTGTCTGCCCTGGAAGGGATCCCGCCAGCAGACAGCACTTCTCCCGGCGTCTGGTTCTAGTGATCGAGCGTCAACAGATTGGCGCACCAGGTAGGGGGGAGTGGCAAGGAGACAAGCTCTGCAACACCTATCTATAAGTCTTTCCCTCCCTCTTCATCAAGCGATGGTGGTGACGTGGGCTCAGGATGCCTTTTCCAGTTACCCTGGGGGGCACCTCCCACCGACGAGACAACAAGAGATCAATCTCCCCACTGCTGACCCTCCGGCTGCTCACGCACCACCAGCTGTGGCTACTCAAGCTGAGCAGCTAACAGCCCTTACCCAACAGGTCCAAACCCTCACTGCGATGATCCATGGGCTTTGCGAGCAGTAGTTCGTAGCCACTCAGCATCGCCTGCTCCGCCGCCTGCTACGCTGGCCAACCAGCAGTCCGCGAGGGCACGGTCTCCTCATCAGGAGACTGCCCACCATCACGCTTCTCCCAAGGCGCATCATTGGGAACCCCTCAAGAGGCCGCTTTCTCCTGATCATGGCTCGAGCAAGTCCTCCCTAGAGCCCCGGCACCAAGAGGGCCAAAGCGGAGATCCCACCTCCCGCGTTCTTCCCTTTCTTATTCCTCATCATCTTTCGAACCATCCGGGAAGATGCTGACTATCAGCCACCAGGCAGAGGAGCATCTGGATGAGTATCACCATCGGCTGGAAGGGCTTGCCAGAAAAATCAACAACCAGTCGGATGAGGAGTATGACACCCATCCTCCAAACACCCACAGAATACTGGAGGAACATGTTCCCTCCAGATTTCATCTTCCTCAGCTGGATCCATACGATGGTACGACCGATCCCCTCGATCACCTGGAAAGTTATAAAGCCCTCATGCAGGTCCAGAGAGCTACGGACTCCCTCTTTTGCAAGGCTTTCCCGCCACTCTATGGAAAGCCGCCTGCACCTGGCACTCCCGCCTGTCCCCACACAGCATCGATTCCTTCCGTGAGCTTAAAAGGGCGTTCCTAGCGCATTTCCATGCTTACCGAAGAATCCCACGGACAGCCCCTTCTCAGTGCGCCAAAAGGAGGGGGAGTCACTCCGGGACTTCGTAGCCTAATTCAAAACTGTCGCCCTTGAGGTCTACCATCTAGATGATGTGGTAGCAGCTCTAGCTTTGAAGTGGGGGCTTCTTCCTTCCCACTTCACTTTTTCCCTGAACAAGAAGCCCCCTCAGCTCTTACTCCAACCTCCTACTTCGAGTACAAAAGTACATCCGTGCGGATGAGGCTGACTTCACCCGTCGGGAGTCCACGAGAGGATCCAGTAGGAGGGCCGCCCGCTCTGAGCCAAGCGGATCCTCTCGTCCCAAGAAACCCGAGCCACCGCGCCGACCAGACAATATGCGTCGAAGTCTTGCTCCTTTGGAAAGTGAGCTCATGCCTCTCTTTGCCCCTCGCTCTCACATCCTCATGGAGATTGAGGGTGAGCCCTACTTCCAGCGACCCCCTCCTATGAAGAAAGGCCTTCCCCGCGACAAAAGCCGCTATTACCATTTCCATCGGGATTACGGCCACGACACCGACAACTGTTACAGCTTGAAGCGTGCCATTGAGGAGCTCATTCAATGGGATTACCTCAGGAAGTATATCCAAAAGGCACCCCCGCCGCTACCGGTGCTCATGGGACCTCCGCCTACTCAAGCTCCTATCGATAATGCCCCGACAGAAAGAACAGTGGGAATGGTGTCTTGGGGGATAGCCTCTTCATCCAAGCGGCCAAGGGGGGGGGGGTGAGGGTTCAGATGATGTAATCCCCAGAGGGGTGTCAGCCAGGATAAAACATGTAAATAATGAAGGCATCGTCGTTTTGACGATGATTGCCAAACACCCTGTAAAGAGGATCCTGGTTGATAGCGGTAGCTCAGCTGACGTCATTACCTACGATGCATTTGTTAGGATGAATTTATCTATTGATTCTCTTCAGCTAGTAATGGCTCCCCTGGTTGGATTCACGGGAGACTCGGTAAGAGTGGAGGGTGAAATCTCCTTACCGGTGACGGCCGAAACACCGTCACGCCAAAGCACTGTTATCATGAGGTTTCTAGTTGTACGAGTGCCTTTGGCGTATAACGTCATTCTCGGACGACCGGGCCTTAACCTTCTTGATGCAGTTATCTCCACCATGCGATTGCTCGTACAGTTCCCCACCGACAATGGGGTTGGCAAGATGCGAGGAGAAGTCAACCCGGTCTTACCTTGCTATCATGCGGCTTCGAGCCCTCAAAGGGTCGAACCGACTTCAGAAGCACCCGACCCCAAAGAATCCAGCAAAGGAGGAAAGCCAGTGGAGCGGCTGCTAACCTTTCCACTAGGGGATGACCCAGCAAGGACAGTGCGTGTCGGCGGACTTCTCCCTCCAGAGGACTGTGACCGCCTCTTGACTTTCCTGCGGGCCAACTTGGACATATTCGCCTGATCAGCGTCCGACATACCAGCATTCCATCGGAAGTTATCACCCACAAACTCAACATTGATCCCAACCACCATCCAATTCGCCAAAGGACGAGAAGTTTTTCTTCCGAGCAGCAGAAAGTCATTGACGAGGAGGTTAACAAACTACTAGCTGCCAGCCATATTCGAGAAGCGCATTACCCAAGTTGGCTAGCCAACGTGGTCATGGTCTGAAAGGCAAATGGGAGCTAGAGAATCTGCATCGACTTCACCGACCTCAATAAGGCATGCCCAAAGGACAGCTTTCCATTACCACGGATCGATCAGCTGGTAGACTCGACTTTCGGCCATGAGCTTCTCAATTTTATGGATGCTTTCTTTGGGTACAACCAAATAAAGATGGACCCAGGCGACGAGGAGCACACCTCTTTTGTGACCGAGAAGGGCATTTATTGCTATAAAGTAATGCCCTTCGGCCTCAAGAATGCGGGAGCAACTTATCACAGGTTAATGAACAAAGTCTTCTAAGACCAGCTGGGTCAGAACTTGGAGGTCTACGTAGACGATATGCTTACAAAGAACGCCCATGCCTCCAACTATGTTTCTGATTTGGAGGAGACCTTCAACAACCTTCACTATTTTCAAGTCAAGCCGAACCCAAGAAAGTGTGCCTTTGGGGTCACGGCGGGTAAGTTCTTGGGCTTCATGGTGATCCAGCGAGGGGTTGAGGTGAACCTGGAGAAGATCAGCGCCATCCTCGATATGAGGTCGCTGACTAGCAAGAAGGAGGTGCAGCGGCTCACTGGAAGGATGGCGGCCTTAAGCCGTTTCCTTTCCAAATTGGCTGAGAGGTGCTTGCCCTTCTTCAAAGCCCTACAGAAAGTCAATGGGTTCGAATGGACAAATGACTGTCAAAAATCCTTCAAGGGACTGAAGACATTCCTGTCTTCCCCACCACTCTTATCAAAGCCAGAGGACGGGGAGAGTCTTTCCCTTTATCTCACTGCCTCCTCAGAAGCCATCAACTTCGTCTTAGTGCATCTCGACATCGATGGGACCCAGAAGCCTATCTACTATGTGAGCAAGGTGCTCCACGATGCTGAGGTTAGGTACTCCAAGATAGAGAAAATTATTTTTACTCTGATCGTCTCTGCCCAGCGTCTCCATCCATACTTCCAGGCTCACCCTATTGTGGTGCTCACGGACCAACCCCTCAGAGCCATTCTAACTCGTCCAGACACTTCGGGCCAACTTGTCAAATGGGCCATCAAGCTGGGAGAGTTTGACCTCTCATTCCATGCAAGGCCGGCTCTAAAATCTCAGGTCCTGGCCGATTTCCTAGTTGAGTGCACTTGGGTGGAGGAGCGAGCAGAAGAAACTTTCATGGAGCAACCCAATGCCAAGCCGGGCGATGATGGAGAATTTTGGATTCTCCATGTAGATTGCGCCTCAAACTCCTAGGGAAGTGGTGCCGGCCTCATCCTCGCGGGTTCGGAGGGAGAGAAGGTGGAGTATGCCCTTCATTTCCTGTTCAAAGCTATGAATAACCAGGCCGAGTACGAAGCCCTGCTGGCAGGGGTAAGACTTGCCCGGATCTCAGAGTGAGGCGTCTCAGAGCCTTCACTGATTCCTAACTTGTGTCCAAGCAAATCAACGAAGAATACGAAGCGCGGGACCCCACCATGCTTCGGTACCTAGACAAGGTCCGATTCTTAATTTCTTCATTGACCTACTTCAGCATCAGCTATATCCCTCAGAGTGAGAATGCCAAAGTTGACACTCTTTCCCGCTTGGCCACCTCAATCGACGGTGTCGCGAGGGACGCCTACATTGAGCATCTAGAGAGACCCAGTATCTAAGATAAAGAGGAGATCCTCCCGCTTGCCCAAGAGCCGACTTGGATGGATGCCTACATTCATTACCTCACGGATGGCACTCTCCCAGCTAATCACGAGGAGGCCAGGTTGCTCAAGTGGAGAGCCTCCAAGTTCACCCTCCTGAATGGATGTTTATACAGAAGGTCATTCTCCTACCCTCTTGTTAAATGTGTTGGACCCGCAGACACCGATTACATCCTCAGGGAAATCCATGAAGGCATCTATGGGAATCACCTGGGAGGCAGATCGTTGGCCCAAAAGGCCCTCCGTCAGGTTACTTCTGGCTCATCATAAGGGAGGATGCTGCCAAACTGGTTCAAAAGTGTGACGGCTAACAGCGGCACGCTCATATCCAGCATCAACCATCTGCTCCATTGATCGCTTTCGGTCCTGTGGCCCTTTGCCCAATGGGGAATGGACATCCTCGTACCATTTCCCTCAGCTCCAAGCCAACAGAGGTTTTTACTTGTTGCCATCAACTACTTTACCAAATGGGTTGAAGTCGAAGCATTAGCCAAAATCATCGAGAGCAAAGTTAAAGCCTTCTTCTGGAAGTCTATTATATGTCGCTTCGGCCTGCCTCATACCATTGTCACTGATAACGGCCGACAGTTTGATAACGTCCCATTCAGGTCTTTCTGCGCTGAGCTAGGCATCCGCCACTGATTTACTTCTGTCGGCCACCCGCAGACCAATGGGAAAGCCGAGGTCATGAATCGCACCATCCTCCGAGGACTCAGAACTCGGCTGGACGGATCCAAAGGCAGGTGGGTGGGGGAGCTTTCCAACATGCTACGGGCATACCACACAACTCCAAGGGCTCCAACGGACGAGACCCCCTTCAGTCTCGTCTTTGGATCTGAGGCGGTCATCCCCATCAAAATCGGCCTACCGAGTTCCCATGTGGAGTCCTACAATGAAGAAGACAACTCCACCCTGTTGAGAGATAACCTCGACTTCATTGACGAGGCACACGACCGAGCGCGGCTACGAATGGCAACCTTTCGTCAGCGAGCGGCCAAATATTATAATGCTCAGGTATGTCCCAAGGTATTATGCTCTGGAGATCTAGTCCTCAGAAAGGTTGAGGTGTCCAAACCATCGGAAGGGGGCAAACTATCCCCCAACTGGGAAGGTCCCTACCGCGTTACCGAGACGCTTCACCAGGGGGCATACCGGATCGAAGAGCTCAACAGGCAACCCATCCCACGTACTTGGAATGCGGATAACCTTCGCCGATATTACCAATAATATATCCCATGCATGATTGGCAATAAAGGGTCTTTCTTCGACATTCCATGCTGTTCACCCCCATACCTGAGAACTTGTCGTCTAGAGGAGCTCGTCGGCATCGCGGCTAACGGGAAACCACTCGGTCCGGCTAAGAGATGCCCCCAAGTCGGTTCAAGTCCCTAACAGCTTCATACCCAATCCAGTCACCCCTTAAGCCAGCACACAAATCCCCGAGGCGGTTCTAAAGGAGCTCGTCGGCATCGCGGCTAACGGGACACCACTCGGTCCGGCTAGGAGATGCCCCTGAGTTGGTTCAAGTTCCTAACAGCTCTGTACCTGATCGAGTCACCACTCGGGCCGGCACATAAACCTTTGAGGCAATTCTAAAGGAGCTCGTCGGCATCACGACTAACGGGACACCACTCGGTTCGGCTAGGGGATGCCCCTTGAGTCGATTCAAGTCCCTAACAGCTCCATACCCGATCGAGTCACCCCTCGGACTAGCATAAAAACCTTCAAGATGGTTCTAAAGGAGCTCATCGGCATCGCGGCTAATGGTACACCACTCGGTCCGGCTAGGGGATGCCCCTGAGTCGATTCAAGTCCCTAACAGCTCCGTACTCGATCAAGTTGCCCCTCGGGCCGACACACAAACCTCCGATGTGGTTCTAAAGGAGCTCATCGGCATCATGGCTAATGGGACACCACTCGGTCCGGCTAGGAGACGCCCCCGAGTCGGCTCAAGTCCCTAATAGCTCCGTACCCGATCGAGTCACCCCTCGGGCTGGCACACAAACCCACGAGGAAGTTCTAAAGGAACTCATCGGCATCGCAGCTAACGGGACACCACTTGATCCAGCTAGGAGATGCCCCGAGTCAATTCAAGTCCCCAACAGCTCCGTACCTGATTGAGTCGCCCCTCGAGCCGGCACACAAACCCCCGAGGCGGTTCTAAAGGAGCTTGTCGGCATCACAGCTAATGAGACACCACTCGGTCTAGCTAGAAGATGCCCTCGAGTCGGTTCAAGTCCCTAACAGCTCCATATCGAGTCGTCCCTCGGGCCGGCACACAAACCTTCGAGGTTGTTCTAAAGGAACTCGTCGGCATCACGGCTAACGGAACACCATTCGGTCTGGCTAGGAGGCCCCCCCGAGTTGGTTTAAGTCCCTAATAGCTCTGTACCTGATCGAGTCTCCCCTCGGACCGGCACACAAACCCTCGGATGGTTCGTGGATCTAACAGCCTTGTACCCATTAAAGCCATTCCCCAAGTTCATAGGCAGGCCTCTAAGGTGGTCTCAAAAAGCCACCAGGCGTATCCAGATCTCCCGCGACTAGCAGCAAATTACTATGTCCACCCGGCCGGGCGCCTAGTGTGCAGGGGACTTAACCGAAGGCACGAGCCCTTGAAGATCTGGTCTGGACTACGAGAAGGCAGTGGTCACTCACTACCAAGCCTAAGTCGATGGGACTATGGCGACACTACAGATATGCAAAGACAACTACAAGGAAAAAAGAAGAAGCTTTCTGAGCAAAAACCCTTCTCTTTTTAATATTTTTGGCAGTTACAAGGACCGACTCGAAGTCGGTTACATGATAAAAAGTAAAAAAAAAGAATATACAAAAGTCCCTAGGCTAGGGTCCGCCAGGCCCCGACTCTCCTTCGGTCGTGTCCCCTTTTGACTCCTCACCGTCCAGATACCCGGGTTGGATCGCTTCAAGATCAGAGATGTTAATTCCGAAGACCTCTGACACTTTCGTCTTGCATCGATTGAAACCTTGTGCGTAAGCATCAATGCTGGCCTCGATCACTTCCTGCTCAAACTCTGACAACCCTCGGAACTCGGCAATAGCATTCTTAGCCCGGGCCTCAGCTCCCTAGGCTCGGCTCTCGGCCTACTCGATGCAGGCCCCGGTGTCCCAGGCTTAGGCCACTGCCTCGGCCCGCCTCTGCTCGGCTTCATGCGCCGTTATCTTTGCCTTGGCGGCCCTCCCCGCGATGGCCTAGGCCTCGACCAATGCCGCGTCGGCCCGGTCTTCGGCATCCTTGAGCTAGCGAGCCAGCTCTTCCATTCTCTCCTCAGTCAATTGAAGCTTGGCCGAGATGACGACCAGCTTGGCCTCGGACGCGAAAGCTCGATCGTGCTCGACCACCTTCTTGCTCTCCGCCTCCTTGAACCGGGCCTGCCGCTCATCCCGATAGACCTCGGTTGCGAGAAGTTAACTACCTAGGTCATTCTCCCGAGCCCTAGCTTCCTCCAGCTTCTGGGTGAATTCCTTGGTCAGCTCTTTGCACTACCCCCGGAGCTTATCCACCCTCCCCTGGGAGCACATAAGTAGGTCACACGATCAAACCATCGAGTCGTGGAGGGCGAAGACCCCATTGGCCATCTGCACAAATCGGTTTGTCATCTACATATTAAATTAAGCACATGCAAAAGAGAACGAGGGTGAAAAGTTACCTGGAGCACCGATACAAAGGTCATGTCAAAGATCTCAGCGACGGGTTGTTGTTGCAGCTGCGCATTAATTTGCGGCAACTACAGTCTCCCCAGCAGGCACTCTGCTTGCCCGGCGTCCTCTAGAGAACAAAGTCTTGGCACCGGCTGTGGAGGTTGCCTTGGCTCCTTCCCGACCACTCGTCGAATTGAGGAGCGTATCGTCGGCGGGGATGAACTTCCCGGCTCAGCTTCGTCCTCGCCGCCCATTTCTATCCCGGCTCTGGCTGCCGTTGTCGCTGCCTCCCCCTCTCCGGCTGATGGGGGAGCCCTTTCCATCTCTGGCTCGAGAGGAGCCAGAGGACCATCTTCATTCTCCACTTGCCCCGCCTCGGCTGGCTCCATGACGGTAGGGATCTCCGTCTCGGAGTCCAGATCCACCACAATTGGCTCGGCAGCGGCTGCAATATCCTCCCCGGCATAAATGGGTGGGGCCGGCTGGCCCCCCTCTGCTACTCTGGCCCTGGCCGGGGCGGGGGCCACTTCTCCCACCAGCACCTCATTCAGCACCCTCCTGCTCGGCTCCTCCATGGGAGCCGCTGCTGCTTGAGGCACCTCTTCAAGAGCCTTCGAGACCCGGGCCGAATCGGCTCTGGCCTTCCTTCTCACCCTCTTTGCTGGCCTCACTTCTTCGCTGGCCTCTTGCCTCTTTTACGCAAGGCCACCTCAAGTTTTCTGATGGGTACCTTCATTGCTGCACAGAATCCAGTGTTAGTATGCACAAAAAAAAGAAGGGGGAGGCCAGGCCGGGTTCGAGAAGGATAGGTCTCGTGCTCACCAACTGCTGAGGCCAACTCAGCCTCATAGAGATTCTCCTTGGCCAGTAGTTCCTTGCAAGGGGGGATCTCGGAGGATGTCAGGCGGTTGAAGAGCTCCATATCCCTCTCATCCACGACGGAGTTTTTGTTGGGGCTGACATCGGGTTCTCTCCAGTCGGCCCTCACCCCCTCCACATGGGCATACAGAAATTGGAATTTTCATCCCCTGACTTTAGAAGGAAGATGAAGAAGAAGGGCATGGCCCAGCTTGGCAGTGAACACCCACCAAGCATCCTCACTGTGGTGGCAGAGTTTGTAAAATGCTCGGAATAGGGAAAGCCTAGCCTCCAAGCCCTGGAAAAAAACTAAGGATGACGAACGTGCAAATAATCCAAATCGAGTTCGAAGTCAGTTGCGCATGAACTAACCTATACATATTCAGGAGGTTTAAAAAGAAAGGATGGAGGGGGAGCCGCAGTCTGCATCGGAAGAATTCCTCGTACAGAGCAACCCGACCGAGAAGATTGGAGTTCACTCTGTCCTTGGGCCTCGTCATGGATAGACGGATGAAGCTAGGGACCTTGTATCTATTCCTAAGGTCTTTTATTTCTTCAGGGGTCATTGTGGAAACCACCCCCTGGCCCTGCTGAGTCGAGACTGGCTGCCGGAGGAGGAGCCGAGCGGTTTGAGGATGGAAGGTCTGTTCTCACCAGGGACGTTCGAGAAGATGGTTGGACACTCGCCACCAGGTGATCATGGATGGTGATTCCATCCACCAGCCAAGGCACATGACGGACTGATGGGACATCACCCTCATCAGAGGAGCAAGGATAACTCACTTCGGGTTTTTACCCTCCCTAATAGCTTGGCAGTCCATAGGTTTTGGAAGGAGGAGCAAAAAGGAGAACTAACTTGGTGCTTAGGAAGAAGACGAAGACTGAAGGTCTCGGGCTTCAAAGGCTCAGAGCTCAGAGGAAGAAGGGTAGTAAAGAAGACAGTGATGGTGCAAAGATCCCAATCGGGCGCGAGGAACGGTCTTATACCCCAGTTTTGAATCGCTTCGCCCGAAATTTCACCACGCGGCCTACAGCTGCTGTGCCAGATGTCCAGCTATCGACAATCCCGCTTACGCCTGAGGTGTAACACCTCGGTTCTGCTTAGGGAGTGGAATTTTCGGCCAACAACAAGGTGTGAAGGACGACAAGGCAATGATGGCACCCGCCTTTTTCCCACCCTTCGAGAGGCATTCTCTCGGGGCACCCAGCGCTAACGTCGTCCCCTACCTTTTGCTTGATTACGGAAGATTTTCGAAGCAACATCACCTCGGGTGAGCACGCCACACCTCCAACCATTAAAGCGCCCGATAGCCAATAATCACTTTCAATTTTCGCACTCCTTTCACCCAAGGGTCAGCGGGCGCATGGCCCTTTGCGCTCAAGAGCGGGGGGGCATATGATGTGGCCAAAAGATATAGTCTCTGTTCTCAGGTTAGAGTCAGCTCTAACTTTGCTGGAGTCGGCTCTAATCCGTGCCGAACGTGCCAAACATCTCCGATACGCTTCGGAGTCGGCTCTAATATTTTGGAGTCGGCTCTAAAGCCTAAACTTTGACATATACTATTAAAAACTGATCCAAACTCATTTTTATTCAAATTATTAATACTTAATCATTCTAAATTCCTGAAACACTTTGTCAATCTCATTAGTAATATAGAAAATATACTCATGGCTTTTGTTAATCATCAAAATTAATAAATGGGTCAACAATCTCTCCCTTTTTGATGATGACACAAACTTTGAGTATATGCATAATCAATTAACGCATAAGTATCAAAATAAGCAATTTCATTATTTAGTTAAGATGATAATAACAATTTATGCTAGAATCTTAACAATTTCATTTTAACCAAGGTTACTTCATTTGATGAATAATGACTTAATTAAGCTCCCCCTGAGTAGGATAGGATAGCTCCTCCTATGTATGTGCATACAATAGCTCCATTTAAGTCCATATGCATATACACTCTTTCTCCCCCTTTTTGTTATCAACAACAAGGTTAAGAAGATATAGGGTAGTCATTGTTCAAATTGGAATCAAAATCAATTAATATAGGAATTAAATATTATAGAATTCAAAATGCAAGTATCAAGGCTGAAAAAAAAAATCATATATTTCATTGAGTCACTAAGTACAAGGCATCAAGTACATAACATGCGAAAACGAGATAATCATATCAAGATACATTGATCCTAAATACATGGTAGGTAATACGATATAGTTCTAAGTTTGTCCTAGATGCAAACTAGCTTCCATATGCTAAACCTAAAGATAACTTAAGATAAGTTGATTGGATTGAAGCAGAAATGGCTAGGCTTGGCTTGGCTTGGCTTGGAGAAAACATCATCTCAGAATCTTCTTTAGTTCTGCCAGAATCTGTCCCATTCCACTTTCTTGAACTTTCATGAAATCATTAAGCAGTTTCTCAACCAAGGAAGCAGCTGTCATAACTTTTTCTTGAAGCTCCGCGTTACCTTTGGAATGCACATCTGAGTCACCTCCAATGTCTTTGATTTTATCAAAAATTAATTGTAGATCGGACTTCAGGACATCAGAAGAGGCACTGAATGATGACTCTATCTTATGGACCTTCTCTTCCAAAGTGTAATAAAGCTGCCTTACACCCAAAAGCTGATCTCTGACATCTTTAATTCTTACCTCATGCTCTGCCAATAAGTCTTTGAGCTGCTCAAGTTGCCTATCAGAAAAATCAAACGAAATGGGAACGAAAGAAGTAGTTGTGCTGGTGCTGCTGAGGGTACCGAAGTGCTTGGTCCAGGTGAAGAATGTCTTGCAGATGGTCCAGTTTCTTAAGGACCAAGGACCTTAATATTAGCTTCAGCTGCCCTTTCTTCTCCAATAGATTCTGTCATTCCAACTTGTCCTTTTCTTACCCATTGACCATGTACTTTCTTGAAGCCCATACGGTGAAGTGTAGCAATATTGTAATAGTTCATATGCCTTAATTTTTTTCTGTGGCTCATTTTCCAATATACTTACTCCTTGACTTTGAAAAGTTAGAGTCAAAATCATCCCATATGGCAAGGTAGATCTTTTCTTGCTTCTAGCCTCCGCCATATAACTAATTATCATTCCAGCTAAGTTGATGGGCTATCCCATTATAACATAGTCCATAATAACTATATCTCTTTCTGAAATATACTCAAATCTACCAGTTTTTGAAAATAAAATCCTACTGCAGATATTATGTAGCAGCCTTAACTCCAAAGATAATGGATTTGCACTAATCTCTTCAAAATCTGTCACATCTTTTCCTAAAATTCTTGACAATGCTTCTCCTCTATTACCGTGTGAGGTGGCAGTTATGCCAATCATCGGAATTTCCAACAGATTTGTCAAAATTTCAGAAGTTAAATGTATTCTAGTTCCTCTAACTGAACTGACTAGCCCACCATCTCCTCTACTCAAATTATGGTAAAATTCCTTCACTAATCTAGGACAGGTGGGGACATCAAGGGAGCAAACTTTTTTCCATCCCATTTCCTTTAATTGTCTTCCAAGAGAAAATCTTCAAAATCAAAAAAGTTGAAATCTACCTTCCTTCCTATTGTGATAGCTTTTCCTGCCAAGAGATCAATTTGCGGTGAAGGTGGAGTGGGAATGGTGCTAGGAGTCGAAGAGGAAGAGGTTGAAGATGAGCTCGGAGAGGGTTGCCTCGCCGGACGTCAAACGGACCTTCTTCCGGTGGTGACAGTGACACCAATGGCAAATGCACATCGCTTGGGAGCCATTTGAGGTCAAGAGCAGTTGAATTCAAAAGATTTTGGAGTTTGAGATAAGTAGAGAGAAATTTGGTGAGGATTGGAATGAAAATGTGTCGACTCTACCCTAGATAAATTAAAAGGGAACCACTTAGAGTTGGCTCCCACAAAGCAAGGTGTCGGCTCTAAATCACTAACACAGTTAGCGCCCAAAATAGGGTCGGCTCTGTAGTAGCAGGTGTTGGCTCTAAAAACTCAGATAGAGAGCACACAAAATTAGAGTCGACTCCAATATAAATAGAGTCGGCTCCAAAACAGTTTCAGTGAAAAATAAGAGTTTCAAAGAATCTGAAACTTGTCCAGATGATCATCAAACTCTAGACAAATCTTCCTTAGAATATGGTGAATTAAGAAGTTCAAATGTCTAGATGAATTTTCCTTAGAATCATAGGAATATTTTCAAGAAAATGATTGTGTTCTAAATAGTCATTCTTATGAATTCTAAATTCATTCCAATGGATCACAAACTCCTAATTCTTCTCTAAGATAGCAAAATCTCTCTTCACTTAAAGGTTTTGTAAATATGTCCGCTAATTGTTCATTAGTACATACATAATCAAGACAAACATCATTGTTAGCAACATGTTCTCTAATGAAATGGTGTCTTATCTCTATGTGTTTAGTTCTTGAATGTTGAATGAGATTTTTAGTCAAATTTATTGCATTAGTGTTGTCACACTTAATTGAAGTTTTATCAAGTGTTATATCATAATCCTTAAGTTATTGCTTAATCCAAAGAATTTGAGCACAACAACTTCTAGCTACAACATATTCAGCTTCAGCAGTTGATAATGTAACTGAATTTTGCTTTTTGTTAAACCAAGAGATTAAGTTACTGCCTAGAAATTGGCATGCACCACTTGTGCTTTTTCTATCTAATTTATAACCAGTAAAATCAGAATCAGAATATGCAATCAGATTTAGTATTGAATTTCTAGAGTATCATAATCCTACATTTTTAGTTCCATTTAAATATCTAAAAATTCTCTTTATAGCAATTAAATAAGATTCTTTAGGATTAGATTGATATCTAGCACATAAACATACAGCAAATATAATATCGGATCTACTACCTGTTAAATAAAGTAAAAAACCAATCATACCTCTATAATATTTTTGATCTACTTGCTTACCATTTTCATCCTTATCGAGTTTGCATGAAGGACTCATTGGTGTGCCAAGAGATTTAACGGATTCTATGCCAAGCTTCTTGAGAATCTCTCTAGTGTATTTTGTTTGATTGATGAAAATTCCTTCTCTTTCTTGTTTGATTTGAAGTCCAAGGAAGAAGTTAAGTTCTCCCATCATGCTCATTTCAAATTCCTCTTGCATTAACTTTGCAAAATCTTGACAAAAAGATTGTTAGTAGCACCAAATACTATATCATCTACATAAATTTGTACTACTAATAAGTCTTTTTCTTTTTTTCAAAAATAGGATTTTATCAATATTTTCTCTAGAAAAATCATTTTCAATCAGAAATTTACTTACCCTATCATACCAAGCTCTAGGTGCTTGCTTTAAATCATAAAGTGCTTTGTGTAGTTTAAAAACATGATTTGGGAATTTATGATCTTTAAAACTAGGTGGTTGTTCAACATAAATTTTTCTGTTTATAAAACCATTTAAAAATACACTTTTACATCCATTTGAAATAGATTAATGTTCATGCAATATGCAAACACAAGTAATAATCTATTAGCCTCTAATCTAGCAATAGGTGCAAAGGTTTCATCAAAATCAATTCCTTCTTCCTGATTATATCCCTTTGCAACTAATCTAGCTTTATTTCTAATAACAATGTCATTCTCATCTAATTTATTTCTAAATACCCATTTGGATCCTATAACTGGATGATCTTTGGGTCTATTAACTAGAGTCCATACTTTATTCCTAGTAAATTGATTTAATTCTTCTTGTATGGCTAACATCCAATTACTATCCTTTTTGGCTTCCTCAATTGTCTTAGGTTCTATATGAGATACAAATGTAAGATGATTAGTGATATTTCTCATGGATGATCTAGTTCTTACACCTTGATATGGATCACCTATGATTAAGTCCTTTGGATGACTATAAGCATATCTCCAATCTCTAGGTAGAGCTGTATCATTATGAGTAGTATCAATACCATCATCCTTAGGTGAGTCATCATCTTTAGCTTCAGGTTCATGATATGAAGATACATCAATATTAATTTTTCAAGATCTCTTTCAAGTAAGTTAGTATCTTCCTCATCATCTATGTTTTCAAAACTTGATGCTAGAGACTCATCAAACACTATATGAATTGACTCTTCTACAATCAGATACGTCTTATTGAATACTCTATATGCCTTGCTGGAGGTGGAATATCCTAAGAATATACTTTCATATGATTTAGCATCAAACTTTTCAAGATTATTTTTACCATTATTATAAATAAAACATCGACAACCAAATGCATGAAAATAACAAATGTTGGGTTTTCTATTATGCCATAATTCGTAGGGAGTTTTCTTAAGGATTGGTCTAATTAAGGCTCTATTTAGGATGTAACATGTTGTGTTAATAGCTTCCGCCTAGACATATTTTGGGTGTTGGCTTTCGCATAGCATGGTACTGGTCATGTCTTCTAGAGTTCTATTTTTTCTTTCTACAACACTATTCTGTTAAGGTGTTCTAGGTGTTGAAAAATTATGATGAATGCCATTTTCAATGCAAAATTTTTTAAATAGATGATTTTCAAATTCAATCCCATGATCACTTCTAAGAGACACTATGGTGGTATTTTTCTCATTTGTGACTTTCTTGAAGAATTTCAGAAATATCGAGAAAGTCTCTTCTTTATGAGCTAAAAATAATACTCAAGTGAATCTAGAGTAATCATCTACTATCACAAGAACATATTTCTTTCCTTCTAGACTAGTGGTTCTAGTAGGTCCAAAAAGGTCTATGTGTAGTAGCTTGAGTGGCCTATAAGTGAAAACAATATTTTTAGATTTGAAAGAATTCTTAGTTTATTTTCCAAATTGACATGCATCACAAATACTATTGTTTTCAAAATCTAATTTTGGAAGACCTTTAATTAAATCCATTCTAAGCAATTTTGAAATCAAGTGTGTGCTTGCATATCCTAATCGACGGTGCCATAACCATCCAATCTCATTTACCTTAGCATTATCAGCAATTAGACAATGGTTACTTGTAGATAGATTGTCTAGATCAATTAAGTATATATGCCATTTCTATTTTCAACAAATATAATGCTATTTTCAATGGGATTCGATACGGTGCAGATAGATGCTTCAAAGAAAACTTTGAAACCTTTATCGCACAGTTGGCTAATGCTAATTAAGCTATGTTTTAATCCATCTACATATAAGATATTTTTAAAAAAGTGGATGGAGTGATCTAAATTTTACCATAGCCCCTGATGTGACCTTTAATGTTATCTCCAAATGTTACCACTCCTCTTTTAGCTTCAAGGGTGATAAATTGCTCTTTATCATTCGTCATGTGTCTTGAGCAGCCGCTATCAAGATACCATTTTTTTTTTGATTCTTTGGCTGCAAGACACTCCTCATCTTCATTATTTGCCATGAGACATATGTTGGCAACCTCTTGTTGATCATCTTCGGAAGAAGATTCCTCGTTATCGCTCCAAGTTGCAACATACGCATTCTTCTTCTTTTTTATCCCTTCTTAAGTTGAGGACATTCAGATCTGAAGTATCCCGCCTTTTTGCATTCATAGCATATCAAGGGATCTTTCTCTTTATTTTTTTTCTTTTCTCCTTCCATCTTAATACCAGTTTTTCTCTTATGGAAGGGTCTCCTTCTTTGCATAAACTTCTTGAATTTTTTTGCAAGGAGAGCGGTTTCATCATCTTCTTCACTGCTGCTCTTTTTATTTTCTGCAGCTTTAAGTGCGACGGTCCACTTCTTTTTCACATCATCTTCTTGATGCTGCTTCATTGTAATCTCATGGATCATAAGAGATCCAAGTAGCTCCTCCAAAGGTAGATTGTTCAGATATTTGGCATCTTGGATTGTCGTTACTTTTGCTTTCCATGCTCTTGGAAGAGACCTAAGAATTTTTTGCACCAATTTAGAGTTAGTATAGGTCTTACCAAGACTTTTCAATCTATTTACTATATCGGTAAATCTAGTATACATGCAAGTGATATATTCATTTTGATCCATGTTAAAGAGTTTATATTTATACACAAGAATATTAATCTTGGATTTCTTAACTTGGTTGGTACCCTCATGAGTAACTTCCAATCTATCCCATCTCTCCTTGGCTGAGATGCAAGTGGATATTCTGTTGAATTTGTTTGCATCCAACGAGCAGTATAGAACATTCATGGCCTTGGCATTGAGCTGGGCCATTTTTCTATCATTTTCATTCCAATCCTTTTTGGGCATAGGAACAATGAATCCATCTACTAAGTGTGCGGGAGTGCTAGGACCATTTATAATGACACTCCATAACTCATAGTCTAAAGCTTGAATGAAAATCCTCATTCTAGCTTTCTAATATGAATAGTTTGTGCTGCTAAATAAGGGTGGTCGATTTATGGATTGTCCCTTAGAGAAGGAAGAACCAGCTTGAGCTACCATTTGGATCTTTAGCTCTTGATTATTAGATCAAGCAAGGATGAGCACTAGCTCTGATACCAATTGTTGGCCCAGATGGCAACCCAAGAGGGGGGATGAATTGGGTTCTTAAAAATTTACAATTATAATCAATTTTCCAAGACAAATGTGCATAAGAAAAGTGTACGGAGTGTGATGCTGTGAATGCAGAGCACAATATAAAAATTAGAGTGAAGTAAAGAAGAGATAAGCACGACAAACACAAAAAGTTTATAGTGGTTCGGTGTTAGCTATACCTACATCCACTACCAAGCAATTCTTGGGCACACACTATAATCTTCCTAATTACAGTTGAGTTGTTTTACAAGATCACAACCCAAACTTGTTGTTTTAACACGGGATCACAACGAACTCAGCTGATTTTTACAGGTTCATCAGCACATAACCTAAGTCAAGCTAATCTTAGCTTGCCCAAAGCCAACTGCCTCACCTGATTCAATCTCCTGATTGAATCAGAAAACAAACGTATCAAGAATAGAAACGCTCCTCAAATGAGCAAATAAATAATATAAATAAGAATGGATATAGAAAAGCCTGATTAGAGAATGATTGTAGTTGAGCTTTTCTTCTTTTCTTCTCTTTGAATGATCTTCCTCAGGATTGAACTGAAGCTTTGAAAGAAATGTTTTTGTAGAGAGGGATGAAGAACTAGGGCACTTGTTTTTCTTCTTCTAATTGATGAAAATCCTTCGAATTTGACTCTAGAATACTTTTAAATTTCTCTTCTATCTTTTTCGAACAGTTGAGCCTTGAATCTAAGTTCTCTCTCTTTGATATTTCTCTTCTATTCTTGATTTTTTCTCTCTTTTTTTCTTCTCTTTTTAAACGATCGGAATGCTCCTTTTATAATCTCTCTTAATCCACTTTTTGATGCAAAATAGCCGTTGAAGGTACTTGTGGATGAGTTAATCATGAAAAGGGAAAGAGTCGTTGAAGATTACCAGTGAAAATATGACTGTTGGAACCTTTTCTAACAAATTTGAAAGTCACCTCTGTCAGATTAGAGTCGGCTCTAATCTGGCCTGGTGTTGACTCTAAGTCGGGTTGCCCAAAATAGAAAAAATATCCATTGTGGAGTTGGCATTAGATTTTGTGGGGTCGACACAACTCGTGCTGAAGTTGGCTCTAACTTCCTTGAGGTCGGCTCTAACAGTATCCCAAAAATATAGTCTCTGTTCTCAGGTTAGAGTCAGCTCTAACTTTGCTGGAGTCGGCTCTAATCCGTGCCGAACATGCCAAACAGCTTCGATACGCTCCGGAGTTGGCTCTAATATTTTGGAGTCAGCTCCAAAGCCTGAACTTTGACATATACCATTAAAAACTGATCCAAACTCATTTTTGTTCGAATTATGAATACTTAATCATTCTAAATTCCTGAAACACTTTGTCAATCTCATTAGTAACATAGAAAATATACTCATGGCTTTTGTTAATCATCAAAATCAATAAATGGGTCAACATGTTTCTATTTATTTTATTTTTTAATAGATATGCCCTTCAACATTTTTGATTTTGCATATATGCCCATGTGAATTTGTGTAAACTCTGAAATCAACTTGCATCTTACATAATTACCCTTTTATTTATTTATTTCTTGTTGCATAAATGCTTTTGTGGTTAAGACTTTAGAAATACCCTATCTATTATAGTGTTATCAAAACATTTTTTACAAAATGACATAATTATCTTTAAGAACACTTGCTCTATTCATAGAAGATTGAAGACTGAAGGTTATTGATGTCATTTCACTAGAAAGAAGTAATTTGAACACCAAAGGTTTATGACAAGTGAGTTTATGTAAAAATTCATATTTAAAAGAACAATCAAGCAAATTATAAGTTACATGATTACACATTTAAAAGTTCCATACATACAAACATACACCCTCAAACAGGGACACACCAACATGAAAATGAATATATAATGCATATACAAATATACACATATGCACACAAATACATGTGCACATGCATACATGCAGATATACAAAAACACATGCATATATACTGATGTACATACAAACATTTATATTTGTACATAATACATACATGGAGATATATAGGCAGATATACACATACAGACATGCACACATACAGACATAACATACACACAAATATACATGTATATATACGCATATACATACATAGATATCGTACAAATATATACATTTACATACACAAACACACATGCATGCATGCATATACATTCACATTCATACAGATATATAGACTTGAGAGGTTCTCTATATAGATCTAGTCAAGTCTAAATTTAGATGAAGCTTTTACATAGCTGATCTAAGTTGTTGGATATCATCTATTGTCGTGTATCAACCCAAGAACCGTCCTTCCTGGTGTGTGTCGCCCTGAATAGATGAAACTCACCAGGATCTCTGCCCTCCTGCTCGGACTACAAAAGCAGAAGAAAGAATATAAATGCAAGTATTTGTTAATGACTAAATTAGTATTTAAATTGTTTATGGTTTCTTATCATACGACGCATGTGCTCCTGAATAGAAATGGAACCAGCAGTGTAATAGGAGAGGCCCGTGCCACGACCGCCCTTCTCAGATCGGTGGTTCGTGCTGGCTGATGCGGACCTCCTGATCCATGCCTCGGACTGCCACGCCAACTGCCAGCTAGCCCAAATACCCCCCGGCACATGCCCTGGACGGTCACCCGAACTCCAACAATAAAGCATGTCGAGTATCGGCGTGCCGCAAGAGCATTCCATGCTGCCCTAATGGCATCATGGATGTAGGGTCCCACGTAAACTTCTTCTGCATTGAAATAAACAGTTAGTTTCAGAATATATTAAGATTAAAAAATTTATATCAGTTATAAAATGTATTTAAAAAGTTTACCTGAAACTCTGAAAAATAAAACTCCCTCGTGGCCGCAGATACATGGTGCCAATCGTAGCCACTGGGATCAACACGGCTCTGAAATATAGAGCTGATCCGGCTCGATATAGTATGCTGCTCAATAAAGCTGTTAAAAAACTAATTAAAATAAGTAATTAACTTAAAAACATAAACATATAGTTACAATTAGTATATACTTACATCCCATCGGCATCCAATCGAAGTACGGTGCGACCGACCATAGAAGAACTCTCAGAGGTCTGCGTCGATCGGGTAGAGGAAAATACAGGGTGAGCATCGACGCCTGGAGAGGTGGAAGTCCGTGCGTCAGGCCTGGTAGTGGGATGTGATGCAGCAGAGCTATGTCCATCAGGGGTAGATCTACCTCGGTCCGTCATACTGTAAATACTAAGATTAATGCAAGCAATATAATTATGAATAATTAATAAACATACAAAAATTAAACACTTATAAAAATAAATCAAAATTGAATGAACCTATATCTTTAATCAGTGTCATTTGTTTCGTGAAATGTTGGTTCAACATCCGATGCTGTATCGGACTGTGATTCAGTTTCATTATCATCGGAAGGAAACTGAACGTTTGCATCCTCAATTTCTTGGACATCACCATTTGGATCTCTAAGTGATGTTTCAGGAGCCCTTGTGTCATCCTCAATTGCATGCATTTCCATCTCATCATCTTGAAATGCGAGGCACTCAGTTGATTGACTTGATGAACTCTCATCTAATATGATTGTTGAACGTGGAACGATTTTAGAAACAGCCCACCAATCTCGCTTGTCGTTGCGCAAACTTGGATATCCGCAGTAAAACACTTGCTGAGCTTGGGATGCAAGAATGAATGGTTCATATTTCTGCAATCTTCGTCGATGGTTTACTTCAACTAGATTGTAGTCGTTATGAACCCTTTTACCGACAGAAATTGTCGGATCAAACCAATCACAACGAAACAATACAGTTCGTTTCATAGGCCAACCGGGATATTCAACTTCGACCACCTCTACTAACTTTCCATAATAATCCTGCATATTTGCTCCAGCACTTTCTCCTTTAACACATACGCCCCAATTCTGCGTCCCTCTTGAAGATGCTAGTCGTTCAATTTGAAATTTGTATCCATTAACAAAATAGCCAGTATAGGTAGTTACGGTCTTCAATGGCCACTGTGCTAGGCATTTAATGAAAATTTGTATCCCCCTTTGCCGTTTTTGTACCTCGATTGCCTGCAAATCTTACACCATCTCAGCTCTGAGTCTTCACCCCAATATATCATACAATTGTTCAAGCAACAATCGATCTTATTAACTGGGAGCCCAAGGCAACGCAATAACTTCTTCGTTGAGTAGAAACTGTCTGCTACAACATTATGATTTGGCAAAACTTCCTTCATTAACCCAGCTACAACATTGAATGCCTTTTCTGATAATCGATGTTCCGCCTTAATTTTCAACAACTGAGTAGCCATAGACAATTGGGAATGACTCTCACAACCAGGATACAATTCTTGATTTGTAGAACACAACATATCATAAAATTATTGTGCATCTGGATTTGGTTCTTCCATAAATGTATTCTGGTTGAATTCGTTACCCGATGCATTCATCACCATTTCTTCGTATGTGTTTAAATTCACAAATGGTTCATCAATGGGATTTGACACTTCTTGGCTAGTGATAGCTGCAAACATTTCCTCAGTTTCACCATGACAGTTCCAAACATCGTACCCAGGAATAAACCCCTTTTTACACAAGTGCACCTTCACAGTTTCAACATCTCTATAGGCTTTATTCTGACACTTGCGTAAGTTGCAAGGGCACCTGATCCTAGGCCCATCCATCCATTCGGGTTGACTACATGCAAATGCTATAAATTCTTTCAATCCATTCAGAAAATTTGGATTAAGCAACCCATCTTTTAACCTTACATACATCCACGAGCGAGCCCCGCTCATTTTTGACCAAGTTATACAATTCCTGGTAAACCATTAAAGAAGACAACGATATAATTTTGCATTAGTTATTATAGCAATAGATTAATTCTTTTACGCATCTAAGCTAAATAACAAATATTGTGCCTCTTTAATTATACCGATAAATCAAGGCCGGGCAGTGGCTACGATCCTTGATGTGCTATCCAGGACCAAGGCTCAGTACCGAGGTCCGTTCAATCATTAGACTTTACAAGTAAGCAAGTGTCCTAAATGAATTCCACTTTCACTCCACTAGAACTTAGTAAGGCCCTATCCCATTCAAGATTATTTTATGCGATATGTTATTCTGTTAGAAATTATCATCGATTACGTTAAAATTTCGGCAGCAATTCCCCATATGTTCTCCCAAATGTATGGCTTATATGCCACACAAGGAGAACGTAGGAGGATATACAAATTGCCAGCTCAACTAACGATGACGAATAGCAGACAAACATATCGCAAAAAATAATCTCAAACTGTCCACTAGGACAATTTGAGACTTTGCAAAACTAAGTCTTACAAAGTCTCAAACGGGTCTAAAGGTTATAGTGCTGTGAGAAATAGTATGAAAAATCAAAGAACGAACTTGACATAGAATGTAACTCAAATCACATTCAATATAAATTCTTTCGGTACTTGATTCTGAGTTCACTATATCAAATTTAATATTCCTGCATTAAATTTAGAATGTTCTAAATGAGCTATATCATTTTTCGTCCATGATATCGAATTTATTTTGATTGGTTGGTTTAGAATTTGAGGAATTATATCAAATTATGGTTTGCTATATCAAATTTCTTTCAATTGAAGAATAAATATTCTAAATTTTTTTTTCTAATTTGCTAAGAAAATGATTGTGACAATATTTAAAAACTAAATATTTAAAATTTGCTAAGCTAAAATATAACAGGTAATAAAGAAATATAAAATCATTAAAAATTTAATCATCTAAACTATCAAAAACAAATAAATTGCATGATAAGCATTTTAATAATAATATATCATGAACATTATTTCAAGAAATAAATAGATTTTAAATTATGCATTACAAGATTCTGAATCACATACAAATTGTTATAATATTTCATCTAAAATTGACTTCATGAAAACCACCCCTATTTTTTTTTTAATAACGGTTACCTGGCCACCGTGGCCTCAGGGGTGGGGGAAAAACCTGACCCCGACTTTCTTTTTTTAAAAAAAAATGGCCGCTGCCGTGGCCGTGGACTCAGGGGTGGGGGAAAAACCCCACCCCGACTTCCTTTTTTTTTAAACGGTGGCCTGGCGACCGCCGGCCATGGCGGCGGCCATGGCCGTGGACTCAGGGGTGGGGGAAAAACCCCACCTCGACTTCCTTTTTTTAAACAGTGGCCTGGCCACCGTGGCCAGGCCACCGCCGGCCAAGGCGGCGGCCGTGGCCATCATCTCCGGCCATGGCCACGCCGTGGCCGGAGACGACAGCCAGGGCCGCCACTGTGGCCGTAGAGTCAGGGGTGCGAGAAAAACCCCACCCCGACTTCCTTTTTTTTTAAACGGTGGCCTGGCCACCGTGGCCTGGCTACCGCCAGCCACGGCTGCCGTCATGGCCATCGTGTCCGGCCATTGCCGCATCATGGCCTGAGACGACGGCCACAGCCGCCGCCGTGGCCGTGGAGTCAGGCGTGGGGGAAAAACACCACCCCGACTTTTTTTTTTTTTTAACGGTGGCCTGGCCATCGTGGCCAGGCCACCGCCGGAGGGGAAAAACCCCACGGTGGCCAGGCCACCGCCGGCCACGGCAGCGGCCGTGGCCGAAAATGGGAGGGAGGGGAGAGGGGGAGGAGCCGGGGGGGCTTACCTTGCGAACTCGGGGACGTCGCCGAGGGTGGGGGGCGTCGCCACCGGTAGGCTGCTTGCGTCGAGGGAGGGGGCGGAGGGAGCCGGAGGAGGGGATGGTGACTAGGGTTTAGGGATCGGAGAGGAAGAAGAAGAGGCTGTGGGGGGGGGGGGGCGCGACAACATATATATTGCCGCCAAAATAGCGACGTAATTATTGGCTTCGCTATTTTTTTATATTCTGGAAAAATGCATCACTAATGCGTCGTAATATTTTTATTTCATAATTAAATTGATAAAAATTAATTTCTTAAAAAATAATAGCGATGCACGAAGTTATATCACAATGTTTTATTTTTAATTTTTCTATAAAATTTATTTTTTTAAAAACAATTGCAACGCAATACATGCGTCGCAATGTGAAAAATTACTTTTTTTTAATTTTCTGGTTTATTGCATCGCTAATGCGTCGCTATTTAAAAAAATAATTTTTTAATTAATTTGCGATGCATTTAACTGCGTCGCAATATTTTTATTTCATAATTAAATTTCATAAAAATTAAATTCTCTAAAAATAATTGGATGCAAAAGTTATGTCGTAATGTTTTATTTTTAATTTTTTTTATAAAATTTATTTTTAAAAAAAATTTGGGACACAATTATTGTGTCGCTAAGTTAAAAATTAATTTTTTTAAATTTTCAGGTTTATTGCATCACTATTTAACAAATTAAATTTTTTAAAAACCTTGCGATGCATTTAGTTGCATCGCAATATTTTTATTTCATAATTAAATTTGATAAAATTTAATTATCTAAAAATAATAGTGACGCAAGAATTTACGTCGCAATGTTTTATTTTTAAATTTTTTATAATTTTCTTTAAAAAAATATTGCGACGAAATACATGCGTCGCAATGTTAAAAATTATTTTTTAATTTTCTGGTTTATTGCGTCGCTAATGCGTCGCTATTTAAAATAATTAATTTTTTTAATTAATTGCGACGCATTAACTGCGTCGCAATATTTTAATTTAATAATTAAATTTCATAAAATTAAATTCTCTAAAAATAATGTGACGCAAAAAGTTACGTCGCAATGTTATATTTTTAATTTTTTTCTAAACTTTATTTTTTTAAAACATTGTGACACAATAATTAAATTTTTTAAATTTTTTGGTTAATTGCATCGCTAATGCGTCGCTATTTAACATAATTAATTTTTTAAAAAACTAGTATCGATCCAAGCCGTGATATCGATCGACGAGGATCGATCTCAGACCATTGCGATCGATTTGACCGGCGACGATCAGACGGTTGCGATCGATCCAAGCTGTGATCCTGATCGGCAACGATCGATCTCAGACCATTGCGATCGATCCGATCGATGACGATCCGACGGTTGTGATCGATCCAAGCCCTGTTCCCGATCAGCGACGATCGATCTCGGACCGTTGCGATCGATCCATTTGGCGACGATCCGACGGTTGCGATCGATCCAAGCCGTGATCCTGATCGGCGAGGATCGATCTCGGACCATTGTGATCGATCCGATCGGCGATGATCCGACGGTTGCAATCGATCTAAGCCCTGATCCCGATCAACGACGATCGATCTCGGACCGTTGCGATCCATCCGATCAGCAATGATACGATGGTCGTGATCGATCCAAGCCATGATCCCGATCGGTGACGATCAATCTCGGACCGTTGCGATCGATTCGTTCGATGATCCAACGGTTGCGATCGATCCAAGACATAATCCTGATCGGCGACGATCGATCTCGGACCGTTGCTATCCATCCGATCGGTGATGATCCGACGGTTGTGATCGATCCAAGACCTGATTGATCTCGAACCGTTGCAATCCATCCGATAGGCGACATCCGATGGTTGCGATCGACCCACACCGTGATCTCGATCGGCGAGGATCGATCTCGGACCTTTGCGATCGATCCGATCGGCAATGATCAGACGGTTGCGATCGATCCAAGCCCTGATCTCGATCGACGACGATCGATCTCGGACCGTTGCGATTCATCCGATCGGCGATGATCCGACGGTTGCAAACGATCCAAGTCGTGATCCCAATCGGCGAGGATCAATCTCGCACCGTTGAGATTGATCCGATCAGCGACGATCCGATGATTACGATCGATTCAAGCCCTGATCCCGGTCGGCGACGATCGATTTCGCACCGTTGCCATCGATCCGATCGGTGACGATCCGACGGTTGTGATCGATCCAAGCCATGATCGATCCCGGTCGACGACGACCAATCTCGCACCGTTGCGATCGCAATATTTTATTTTTAATTTTTTATCTTTTAATTATATTTAAAAATTTATTTTAAAAAAAAATGTTGCGATGCATTTTTTGCATCGCTAAATAAAAAAAATCATTTATTTAATTTTTTAATTTATTGCATCTTTAATGTGTCTCTATTTAACATAATTAATTTTTTAAAAATATTACGATGCACCAAAATTATCGTAATATTTTTATTTCATAATTATTTTTATTTTAAAAAAAAATTATTTTTTAAAAAAATATTACGATGCAATCTGGTGTCACTAAATAAAAAAATATCTTTATGAATTTTCTATTTTATTGCATCGCTATTGAGTCGCTATTTAATATAATTAATTTTTTTTAAAATATTGCGATGTACTAATTGCATCATAATATTTTTATTCATAATTATTTTATAAAAATTAATTTTATTTAAAATTTGCGACGCAATACCTGCATCGCTAAATTAAAAATTATTTTTTTAATTTTCTGATTTATTGCATCACTATTGCGTTGCTATTTAATATAATTATTTTTTTTTAAAACTTTGCGACGCAATGTGTTGCATTGTAATATTTTTATTTCATAATTATATTTTATAAAAATTAAATTTAAAAATATTGCGACACATTACTTGCGTCGCTAAATTAAAATTTTAATTTTTATGATTATCTGGTTTATTGAGTCGCGAATGCGTCGCTAATTACGTCGTAATTTTTTGTTGTCGCGGCGGTATCTCAATGTCGTCGCAATTTAGCGACGCAATGATGCGTCGCTAATTTTGCGTCGCTATTTCAAGATTTTCTTGTAGTGATGGAAGAGTAAATTAGGAATGACTTGACTCTTTTTTTATTTATAGGATTAAGCACATTTCTAATATTTTCTAATTTGACATTGATGTTTGTTTAATTTTAAAAGCATATTTTTGTAAGCCATTACTTAGTTATATTATCTTAATATTTTATAAGTTTATAACTATTACTTCTATTGTGTCTAACCATGCGCTATAATCTTATGTCTAGCTACTTTATCATTTAGGATAATAAATGAGCAAAAGAAAGGATTGAATTGATCATTAAAATAATATGTTTTGTAATATTATTTCAATCATTGCATAAATGTTTAATATGTAATATATACTAACAAATATGCTTTGTTTAAAGCATGCTACATGAAAAATAGTAAGGATCACAAGTTAAAATATATAAATAGTAATAAAAGGAACACAGAATATATTGGATAAATATCGAAATGGAAGTTAATAAATCAAAAATAAAAATATAGAAAATATAAAGAGAAATACCATACTTCACTCAATATGAAGGAATATAAAAATAAAAAATTAAATTAAATGAAAATTATAATTTACAAAATATATGTAGAGATTTTTGGTTGGAATATTTTAGAAAGCATTTAGCTTCAAATACATTTTGTTCAAAATCAATGGACCTGTCAGAAAGAAAATCATTGTGTTGTGTTATGATCAATATATTTAACTTGGCTATATATATGTATGTATGCATGTGCATACATTTTCAAATATTTTAATTAGAATCAACAATTTGAAATTACCTATTATGTAGTTTGGATCATGATTTCCCATCACCAATATTGTCATCATTCACTATTTGTAGGCTTGATACATATTTAAAATAACTCTAAATAAAAATTATTATTTTTAAATATTTTGTATATCTAATATTATAATAAATAGTGTTGATTTTTTTTGAGGGGGTCTACCATTGATTTCATTAGAGTGGTGGAATGGGATTCAATGACTTTTAATGAAAGCAATAACCACAAGAAAAGAAAAAGGTTTGTCAAATTTGAAGTGAGAAGGATTAGAGGGGACTTCATGGCATGGTTTTCATAGAGTGTCTTATCGGTTCTATTTGCATCTAATTTATCATCAAGTTATTTTACTCTTGTTTTAATTGGAGAACTCATGCACGGGCAAAATGATCAAGTCCATGGTATAAGATGAGAACTTCATTGAGTTGAACGTGGCCAAATCATGTAGCAGGTTAAATAATTTAAACTCCATCTTTTTATGTAGTATAAGAATCAAAAATTAAATTTGTTATGCTAAATTTAAGTTATGCATGAAGTGCAGCTAGTGCTTTAGATGTTTTTTAACATAATCATCATGATGTATAAAAACAATATTGAGCATCTAATGCAATGTAATTGTCAAATATTTTAAAGAGATGAACCTACAAATGGCATCGGTGTCAAAAACTTGTTGCAATTTTTTGTTTTGAGATCCCCATCTTCATTACCCTGAAGCTCTTTAATAGTACAAAGGTAAATGTTATTGGTGGAAGCATTCACGTTTTCATTGGAAAGCCAAACAAGCTAGTAAATTTTCTCTCAATGGAGGAAATGGGCCATTTAGAATGGACAACAAGGAGTTGAAATGGATCGTATCTCTAGAGCTTAACGAGCTCTTATGTTACCTCTGTAAAAAGGTGCAAAAATACATAGAAATTGCTACTTTGCATTAAAGATATATCACCATTATCTAAAGTTTATTTTGTTTGTTCATAATTGATCATCCGAACTCAATTTGGCTTATGGGAGTTGGTTAGAGCTTAAATTGAGTCTTCATAATGGACCAATTTAGGAAGAAATGGCCTGATTTCAACTAAGAGAAAGAGAATGCCACATTGTAGGCTATGTGTGTGCATTTTTTTTAGTGCGAAGTCAAATTTTATTGATATGGAGGTTCGGAGTACTCAACGTGTTGATACTGCAAATTAAAGATTATCAAACCAAAAAGGATAAGATATCTTAGTTATCACTTAAGGCCATTAATAAGAAAAGAATTTTAAACAACCAAGAAAGTATTTTAGGTTATTTATAACTATAATACACTTGAGTACATATGGAATATTTGTCATACCATAGCTATTTCTCACTATAAGGTTTAGTACAATGACATCCGTCATTCACACATAGAAAAGAACAGATTCAAATAAAAACTAGTATTCATATATAAGTCACCATACAATCCTCAGGTTTGCCTCAGCCTTGGTTGTTGTTCATCAAGATGGCCTTCAATTTGGAAAATCTAATTGCTAATTGCATGTAGATGCAATCAAATGTCTTGTCGATCAATTGGAAATAAGCTACCTCCTAGCCTGATTAACCATGATGGCATAGAATAACCCCCAGAATCCTAGAGCAAATCCCATTGCAAGGCCAACATAAAGCCATATCATTATTGGCACATCTTTTTTTCCTACTTCCTCTTCATGAGCTCCTATCCAAAATGGACTTTTTGAAGGGGCATCATTTGAGCACCATGGTAATGGCCATCCATGAAGATCAGGATTACCACTAGATGGTGGGATCACAGAATGTCTGTATTTGATTTCCCCATGGAATACTTCCTGACAAGTTGCTATCAGACAAATTCAAGTGACTTAAAGAATATAGAGAGGAAATAGACCACAGAATCATGCCTGAGAGATTGTTCACTGATAGATCAAGTGATTCCAATTGCCCCAATACACCAATATTTTTTGGGATCTCTCCTATGAAGTGATTATTAGAGAGGTTCAAGAAATTCAATCCATGAAGATTAACTAGTTCTTTAGGAATCGCTCAAGAAAGATTATTATGTGAGAGGTCTATGCCTCTAACAAATGAGAGCACACTGGTGTAAACGATTTCTATTCCTTTTGTGGATATTGATAAGCTCTCAGTATAATAAGCATTCAAATCAGTAAGAAAGGATTTGCTCCCATTATTAATCACCATCATTCCTTTGAAATTTCCAAAAGATGGAGGCAAAATACCAGAGAAATTGTTGCAATCTAGGTCCAAAACTTGAAGAGAAGCAAGATGAGATAGTTGTGTTGGAATGTTGCCTTCCAAGAAATTTGACCTCAAAGAAAAAACTCTCAATGATTTGAGACTTTTCACAATCCATGCTGATAGGTTGCCAGAGAACATGTTTTCACTAAGATCAAAAACAACCAATTGTCTACAATGTTTCAACAATGAAGGAAGTTTTCCAGAGAGACCGTTATTTCTCAGGTGCAATGACAGGAGGTTAATTGGACACACCGTTGAATATGAAGAATGCTCTAACTTATTGTCCTCTTGAGAATGTACTGCTCCCAGTTGTGATTCATTCTGGTAGCGATCAAGTCCTTCAGACAGGTTGTTGCTAGATAAATCTAGAACTTCCAACCAAGTCAGATTACTAAAGAACAAGTATATGTCACCAGAGAGGTTATTGTTGGAGAGATCTAAACTTCCAATGAAGATAGATAAAGGAACAAGGGGATGCTACCATTAATATTGTGATGGGACAACAAAAGGAATTGGAGTTCTGTAGCTTTGGCAAGGTTCAAGGGAATAGGGCCAGAAAATGAGTTGTTATTTAGATTAAAGCTGTACAGGAAAGAAGCATCCAACTCAGGCACTGGACCATAAACATATATTGTTGGAACTCACATCAAAGTAACTATATTGTTGGCCTCCCAAAGAAGTTGGTAATCGCCCTGTTATATCATTATGGGACACATACAAATAAAAAATGTACTTTAAATCCCAAAACCAAGTGGGAAAGCTATCAGAAATATTGTTTCCAGAGAGAAATAAAAATTCCAAATTTGTCTTTTTTGAAGCCAAGCTGGAAATTTTGGTCCCAAATGACAATAACTCATTGCAATTTCCCGGGCATTAAATGGAGGAATCCAATCTTGATTTAGGATCACTTCAAATGAGTTGTAAGATAGATCCAATCTTTCTAATCTTGTAAAATTAGCAAAGTGGACTTCAGTTATATCTCCTGATCTTGTTTTCTGATACACTTGGCCACTCTAAGTTGTTCAAGTTCCATATGGATCTCGGCATCTTCCCAGTTATGCGATTCCCTCCTAACCACAAATATCTTAGTTCATGATGTTTATCAAAAAGATCTGGTATCTCTCCACTGATGTTGTTATATGATAAATCTAGTTCCTGCAGATGGATGAAGTTTCCCATGATTTTGGTATCTCCCAGTAAAGCGATTCCCCCTTAACCTCAAAATTTGAAGCATCTATAGATGGATAAGGTTCCCAATGATTTCTGGCATCTCCCCACTGATGTTGTTATTTGATAAATCTAGCTCCTGCAGATGGATGAAGTTTCCCATGATTTCTGGCATCTCTCCACTGATGTTGTTATTGTTGGAACAATAAGCAAAGCAACAACATTGAATCCAACAACTAAGAAGGAGTTCGACATCAATTCACCGCTCCATACTCTCCACAACAAAATGAAGTGGCCGAGAGGAAGAACCGAACCATTCTTGACATGACTAGAAGCATGTTGAAAGAGAAGAACCTTTCCGAGCATTTTTGGGCTGAAGGGGTGACATGTGCAGCATATCTTATCAACCGAAGCCCAAAAAAGCCATCAAAGGTATGACACCAGAAGAAGCTTGGAGTGGCTACAAACCAGGAGTAAGCCATATGAAGATTTTTGGGTGTATTGCCTATGCCCAAGTACCACAAGAGAAGAGGAAGAAGCTTGATGATCAAAGCCAAAAATGCATCTTCATAGGATATAGTGAGCAATCCAAAGCCTATAAATTGTATAATCCAATGACAAATAAGGTCATCATCAGTCGGGATGTGATTTTCAATGAAGATGGAGTATGGGATTGGAATGGCAAAGATTCTCATATCAAATATATAACACCTTATAATGAAGCTAAGGAGAATACAAATGAGGAAGCTACTCAACCAATCTTGTCACCAGCAAGATCATCTTCATCACCACAAGTTACACCGACTTCCTCAAGAAGTTCTATAAGCCCTGAAGAGTCAACAAGAAAGTTTAGAAGTATTAGTGATCTTTATGATGAAACAGAAGAAGTTGAACAAGTTGATTTATATTGTTTATTTGCTGATATTGAACCTCTAACATTTGATGAAGTTATGCAGAAAGTTGAATGGAGAAAAGCAATGAAGGAGGAGATTCTTGCCATAGAAAAGAATAATACTTGGGAGTTGACTTCACTTCAAAAGGACAATAAGCGATAGGCATCAAATGGGTGTATAAAGTGAAGCGCACTGCTAATGGAGAGGTAGAAAAATACAAAGCTCGTTTGGTTGCCAAAGGCTACAAGAAAAGAAAGGGCTCGATTATGACGAAGTTTTCGCGCCTATAGCCCATTTTGATTCAATAAAGCTCATTTTCTCACTTGCATCTCATCACAAGTGGAAAATATATCAAATGGATGTAAAGTTAGTATTTCTCAATGGTTACCTTGAAGAAGAAGTCTATATTGAGCAACCTGAGGGCTATATCCATAAAGGCATGGAAGATAAAGTGTACAAGTTACACAAAGCTTGTATGGATTAAAGCAAGCACCGAGAGCTTGGAATGCACAAATTGATCACTATCTTCAAGATTGTGGTTTCAACAAATGCTCCTATGAACATGCTATTTATTTAAAGAAAAAAGGATTCTAAGATACCTCAAAGAAACTCTTGATCATGGTATGTTTTATACTCATTCCAATGATGCAGTTTAATTGGTTTTTCTGATAGTGATTGGGGAGGAGATCTTGATGAACGGAAAAGCACTTCTTGTTATATCTTTTATTTTGGTGCTAATGCTTTTCTTGGAGCTCAAAGAAATAATCCATTGTTGCATTATCTACATGTGAAGCAGATTATGTTGCAGCAGCATCATGTGCTTGTGAGGCCATATGGTTGCGCAACTTATTGAAAGAATTGAGTCATTCACAAAAAGTGCCTATGAAGATATGTTGATAACAAGTCTGCTATTGAACTGGCTAAGAATCCAGTTCAACATGGAAGAAGCAAACACATTGACACAAGATTTCATTTTCTTCATGATCAAGTTAAGAAAGGTATTGTG